>CAWVNZ010003007.1:0-25505 GCA_963930735.1 Dioctria linearis
CCCGTTATGAAAGCTGTCATAACGAACTGAATAAAAATAGATCTAGATATAATCTGCGTTATGTCAACGAAATATCTGTGTACAGAGAAATTTAATTTAAGCCATCAAATATTGTTCAATAAAAAGTAAAACTTACTTGTTAAGACTTCCTTGATCCTCGATACAGTTTACCAATTCGGTGTAGTTTTCTTCAGGAGTCTTATCGGCATCATTTCCAATTAATTGAACTCGCATTGATAATGCCCGAGTATGAGCTGTGAGAACAGTTATGTTAATTACTGGAATCATAATCGTTGTAATGTTTGTAAGCATTGCCATAAAAAGGCTCACAGATTGATATCCAAATGCGATAAAAAAATTGTCTGTTAATGGAAACCAGGCAGGAAATATTAGCTGATTTTCCGCAATCAGTGGATATGCAAATAAAAGTGTAAACATTACGAAGCAGAGACCGAAGTACGTTAAGTGAATTATTTGATTGAAATTTATAACCGATCGTATGAGTCCTTTCTCATTTGCGGATAATAAACGTTTGTCCATTTCTCCTAGAATCAATTTACTGTTTTTGTGCAAATTTTGAAATGCTGAGAATAATGCCAAAAATGTAATACTTGTGGCCACTATAATAAGACACCACGAAAAATTCTTAAACATTTCCTTTTTGTTGTCAACGAACCACAACTTTACAATGAGTGACATTGGAAACAAAATTAGCACGTTTATGTAATAAATTGCTCCGTAGAATCTATAAATGTTGCGAAAACGTTTAGGTGGATACGTTCCAGAGATTCGCATGGACAGTTTAAAATATTTAAAGGATTCACGTGAATCGGGATTTTCCATTGTTCTCGTACGAAGCGTTACTTGGATATGTTCCTATTTTGATATATTTATGGAAAACAGTTTTTATTTCAAGGACTCTCCAAGGTTTTAAATAATTCAACCATAATTGAATAAACGTTTCCAATTATGAAGAACGTTTTACAATAATTATTTTATATTTAGATGACAATTAAATACAACTATCTAGATAATTGTTTAATACATACCTACATACCTACCTACATAAATATATTTACATATGTAGCTTTGAGTGATACCTCAAATCAATTCACTTACCTAGGATGCAAAAGGGATAGGAAAACTCTACTTCTTCAAGGCTCTTATCGATAACATATTTCTTCTTAGTTAACTTAAAAAAAGCGAAAAAAATTGTGTCACCTTAACTTGTTCACTACGTTTTACATTATGCGTATTTTGATCAGCTGTTTGTAGCTAGAAAAAGGATAAGGGGTGCAGTATTGAAACATAACTAGCCGTTTATTATTACACCCTTTACCATTTTGTCATATTTTTGTTTGAACGAATTTGATTTTTTAACTAATTTTTGAATGGGTTTTTCTATATTTTATAGGACAGAGGTGGCGTGTTATTTTATGTTAATAAAAATCCAAGCAACAAAATTCAAGGGTTTAAGGAAAACATTCTCATTTTTCTACTCGCTGCAAAACTTTTAGTAGAGAGACTGGCGTAAACTTTCAAAATAAAATATATTTTGGTATTGCGTACACAAGGTTGTATGATCTTTTTGAGTACAATTAGGTAGATGGAGCTAGATAGTATTCTAAGTTAACATTATAAAAAATATATCTAAAATAAATCCAAAACCAAAATAAGAAAAGAGGAAGAGCATTCCATAAACGGGTGATTCGAACAGGATAAGAACACTCCATTACTGACCTATTGAATCGAGGCATTATGAGATTTCGACTTCTTTGGGACGCGGTCAATTGGAAAAATTCTCTAAGATAACGTGGCGTATTAGTCTGTAGTAAGACATAAAGGAAAAATAAAGCCCTTTGTTTTAGGTAGCTGGATAGAGTGCAGCCCAACAGGTTAGTCCTGAAGAGCGAAACATGGTCGAATCGCCTCAAGCCAAATATAAATCGTATGCAATCGTCAAATGCAACCTCTAGCTTGCGAGCGTATACGCCATCCAGCTTAGGATAGATGATGCTGCCAAATGCGAAATGTGGTAAAATAAGTGTCTTTATAAGCTTAGATCGCATACATCTCGATAAGATGTGGGCCGAAAGCCATAGTAACCGCAATCCTGCATATATTTCTTGCTAAGAATAAAACTGACATAATTGCAGCACTTCATATCCTGGTTTGATAAAATTCCTAGGTTTGTTACTTTGCTTAAAATAGGTAACGAGTACCCATTTAAGACCTCGGGAGGGACTTCGGATATTATTTCGTAAGTGTTATATAAAGTGATGCATTGCGATTTTTGAGGATTCAATAGCAGTCTGTTGTTTAAGGCCAAAGAGTGGATTCTTTCTAAGTCGTCGTTTAAGCGAGTTACGCAGTCCTCAATATGTCCAATTGGCCGACATTTATGTACATCATCTGCGTATATATGGATGCTCACATCTTGCGTAACATTCGGCAAGTCGTTAATGTATAAGCTAAAGAGCAACGGACCTAAGATAGATCCTTGTGGTACTCCACACAATAAGGGTAGACTATTAGATACTAAACGTTTAGTCCTCACACCCTTCAAAAAGTTATCAATCATCGCAATTGCAGATGCGCTGAAACTAAAAGAATTCCAAAGTTTGTGGAGGAGGACGTAATGGTCTACGCTGTCAAAAGCCTTCGAGAGATCTAGTAGAGCCAGAACAACAAAATTATGCTTACCCATGGCGGTTCTGATGTACGACGTTACTTTTAATACTGCGGGCTCGCAGCTGTGGGACGTACGAAAACCGGATTGCCAACATGTCAGAAGATTATTGGTTTCCACGTGCTCAAGTATTTTCCTGTAGATAAACTTCTCTAGAAACTTCGACAAAAAACATAATATGCTTATTGGCCGAAATTCAGATGGATATTCTGGAGATGGTTTTTTGGGAATAGGTAGGACTATAGCTGACTTCTAGTTACTCGGGAAACAGGAGGACGTAAGGCAGCAATTGACGATGTGAAGAAGGTACTTACTGATAAAGGGTAACAGTAATTTAAGAAAACGCGGTGGTACACTATCAGGACCAATAGATTCTGATTTGATGGGAAAAATGGAGGAAACATCAGTTTCGATCCCACGGAAAAAGAAAATGTCCTGGTGGAACGGTTTGGTATCCGTTCACTATCCAAATTGCTAGCGAGATTCGAGATCGGTGACTTTAAGTGAGACGAGATTTTGTTGGCGGAAGTGAAGTGTGAGTTGACTTCGTCCAGGTCAAAATTGCAATCAGCTTTATCCTTGCCAAATACTCCGGTTTGACGGAGATTACGTCACAACTCCTTAGGCTGGAGCCTTACATTGAACTTAGAGCTATAGTATTGGCGTTTGGCAGACCGGATGGAAGTATTGGCTCTGTTACGCGCAGCTGTATACAGCATCCGAATGCATCAGATCTAAGGCGTCTATGTCGCTGATACAAGAACTCTCGCTCTGCACTTAAAGACCACACACTAGACGAAAACCATGGGCACCCATTGGTGGATACGTTCACCGTTTTTTAAAGGAACATAATTCTCATATAAGTACATAATGAGAGAGGTGAGGATTTCAACTTCAACATCTACAGAGGCACTATTAAATATTGTGTTCCATGGCAACTGCTAGCACTCATTATATAACGCATTTTCAGTAATGTGTTTGTAATCACGATATCTAAAAATTTTGGGAACGGGACTCAAATCCAATGTGAAGTTGTAGTCGAGGAACAAAATATCATGGTCAATAGCACTAAAAGGGCTGATTTGATATTGTAAGTTGACTTTATCTCTGTCGGTAACGAGAACCAAGTCGAGGATCGAAGGATTAGCGGTGTTGAAAAAAGTTGGAAAGTCATTAACTGTGTTAAAGTAAAGCGAAAGAAGAAAATGTGAAACTTGACTTGACAAGGCATCACGACGAAACAGATTCACATTAAAATCTCCGCCTACTATCACGTTTTCATAACGTTGAGTTATGTACAATATAGAGCTCTCAAATTCACGGACATTATCATTATTAAATTGATTTGGAGGACAATAAACTGACGAGAAGACGCATTATTCATTACGTGTCACAACCTCAACACACAAAAACTCGAGCGGCGAATTTCTAGAGGAGGAGATCTGTTTAGCTCTAAGCCAGTTTCTAATATAAATGGCAACACCACCTCCCACCCGACGGATTCGATCGTTACGAAATAAGTAAAAACCCGGAATTGTAAGAAATGAGGATGGGATCGATTCGTTCAACCATTTCTCGCTAATCATGATAACATGTACATCCGAACTAGAAAACACGTACCGAAACTCGTCGATCTTGTTGCGGAGGCTTCTCGCGTTATAATGCAGAAGTTCAAACCGCGATGCATGTTACACATAATGTTTAAGAGGGCTCTTATCCTGTCCAAGCCCGAAATATTATCTATATCCAAAGATCAACAAGAGGCCATCAGAGAATCCAGATATGCAAAAAGCACTACACACAGATATAATGGATACATAGACACCCATTATTAAACTCCACACAAGAGACAACAGATTATAGAAAGATAAATAGTTCATGAATATTAATTAATTATTAAAAGCTATTGAAAAATACTTAAAGAAATCAAAACAAAAGAGATACTAAAAAAGAGTAATATAAAAGATACAAGTGTGCTAATTTGTATTATACCTATTTAGAAAAAAGATTGTAATACATATGTTCTTCATATGGAGAACACACAGCCAGAGATATGAAACAATACGCAAAAATTGTGACCAAATTGGCAAAAAACACCACTAGGCTAAAATATCTACTAAGATGTAAACATCAGGGCAGCTTCCCAAAATTTATCGTAGATAAAACCAAGATCTTGGACAGTCTATATTCGCAAAGATATCACCAAAAACAGCAAATCAACAAATTTCGTGACGATATCCTCAGGAGATTTCTTAAAATTGAAATAGATATCAGTAATAGGTTATTACGGAACCTACGGAAGGAGAAGAGCACTCTAACACACACACTACTAACACTTCTCCCGCACAACATCTACACGCTTTACATGGACTCACAGGATAATAAATATAATAACATAATTTGTTCCACCGAAAATAAACTTAACAACTTAACGACAAACATATAAGAGACAATAATCTGCATTTTAACAACAGAATTTTCACTATGAACACAGACAGATGTTTGAATCTGACACAACACATAATTCCTCCCGACATGCTCTTCATATTGGGACTAGGACAACAATTTGCCACAAAATTAAAGGCTGATACTAAACAAATTATCAACATCATAGCAGATGTTGAAGATATCATAGATTTCAACGATGATGAAAACTGGAAACTTAACACGAGGAATAGCATAACATGCACTTTAACAAAACAAATCGAGAAACCTCCGCATTTCAATCTTCAAGATCGACGAATTAATAAGGCCTTAAAAACAACGCGCAATTTTCTGCGAAACAATAGGAATATACTAATTATTAATAGTGACAAGGGCAACCGCACAATCATTATAGAAAGACAGCAATAGGAGCAAAAAATTAGTGAACATCTCAGTGATATAAACACATATGAAGTAATCCTCCACCACAATAACGCGGACCTAATTAAACAACTCATACATGGAAATAATGCAATAATATCGGAATTATACACCAAGAAATACATAACTAAACCAGACCTCGCAAAACTTACAATATCGCACGCTATACCACCACGAATTTATGGCACAATAAAAGCACATAAACAGAACCACCCAATCCGACCCATTGTTACCACACGAGACACACCGGCGTACGCCCTGTCAGCATTCATTAACACCATACTGGCAAAAATTCGTGACACTACGAAATATAATGTAACAAACTCCTACACTTTCAAGGAATTTATTGACAACACTGATATCTCAACTAACGATCGCCTAATATCGTTCGATGTAACGCAACTATACACAAATATCCCGCATGATCAGGCGATCAAGAGTGTGTTAAAAAGATGGCCCATGATAAAACAATTCACGCGCATCTCCAAATGCATGTTTATTAAAGCTTTAAAATTCTGCGTTTTGGAGAATAATTTTTTCATGTACTAGGGAGCGCTCTACAAACAAAAGCATGGACTGGCCATGGGCAGCAGCCTATCAGGCGTTTTAGCAGAATTCGTTTTGGATGATCTAGTTGACGACATCATATCCGACCTACCTCACAAACCGTCATTTATAAAAACATATGTGGATGACATCATTACAGTGTTACCTACTCACACCATAGGTGAGACACTAAGGATGTTCAATAGCAAGCACCCTCGCATACAATTCACTGTTGAAAAGGAAAATGTCACCTCGAACAGTATTCCTTTCCTGGATATGAGGCTATACAGAAGAAAAAACAAAATCCTGACGGATTGGTACAGCAAACCCATGGCATCGGGGCGACTATTAAATTTCCTGTCAGCACACCCCCACAAAATGAAATATAATGTGGAGCTTTCCTTTGGAAAAAGGGTAATTGCTATGAGCAATGCCAAGTTCCATATTAACAATTATAACCGAATACATCGGGTTTTGTCCTCGAACAACTACCCTAACAGCATTATAAACAAAATCATTAAACATATTAAGCACGCTCATGCCAACAATAATACAACAACCGATAACATACGCAGCCAAAATACACAAATTCCTATATACAAAAAACTTACATACATACCACACATTAGCAACAAAATTATTCCGGCCCTACAAAATAATAACACCAACATTAGACTGGGGCTTCAACCTCAAAACAAATTAAGATCATCTCTTTATACAGACACAAAAACGAAAATTGCTAAACCAATAAAGGGTGCTATATATGAAGTAAAATGCCAAACGAATAACTGCAGTCAGATCTACATCGGAGAAACAGGAAGAGACATAAGGATACGCATGCGGGAACACATGAATGATTACAATAGAATATCCGAACTCACACAGAATCACAGTCAAAGGATGAAAGGATGAACGTAATTATAGTACAGGCTGTCTATCGCATGCAATAAAAAACGCACAGTTTTTCGATTTCGAAGCCCCCACAATCCTACATAAAGAGCTGAATTGGAGAAAGAGGAAAAACATAGAGGCTCTTTACATACAGTCAAAGAAGCCTAATACAACAAATTTTAAGGCTGATACGCAGTACATTCACGCACAATATAAAAACTTATTTAACGCATGCGCAAACTGATTTTTGGCTTCATTAGCGGGATAAACGTATTTCTCCATACCATATGTCTCTTGGTCGCTTAAGCTCCGTGTTTTTTGAAGTTTTAATTCGCTAATCATCAAATTAATTTAATTAATTTATTTAGCCTCTTTGTTAATTTATTTATTCAATTTCGGAATGTGTTTTTTGTTAGTTTTTTATTTACTTATAGTGCTATGTTTTTTCAAATCTCTCAAAGAACTTGAACATTTTAATTATTATTTTTTTTGACGAGGATTTTCCACAAACCATTGATGGTTTTCCTTCTTTCTTGACATACCAAATCCTCAGGTATAAAGTAACTTTTGATCATATTGGTTTCGCTCGAGTGCAATATCAATTTTGATTTATGGTATTTTCCCTTTGTTTTTTAGCCTTGATAATGGTCTACACCCGAGACCGAAATATTGGATTGTTTTGAGGAAATATAATAAAAATATGCACTAAAAGCAGCATGAGTTTTCTTTGAAACCAGCTGGAACACCGGGTCATTAACCCCACTTACACCGTTTTCTACATTGTAATACAAATTTACATAGTATCGGCTCCAGTAAGACTAGCTACAACTGTTGCTGGTTTTGTGGTATCAGAGACGCCATTCTGCACTGCAGCGAATCTTAGTAGTTGGTCACGATCGACAGTTTTTATTTCATTACCCCCGTCACTTTTCCTGATGTAAAGTGAGCCGTATCTTGTTCGCGCTGAATGGACTTTGCCCAATTTTCGAAGTTTTATCGCCTCAGGCAAAAGAAAGTTATTTTTCGAGGTCAGACTCTCGTTAACAAAGATAGGACTAGTTGAAGAGAAGCCCTCCAGCTCTGCAAGATGAACTCCATTTCGCCTACGACAAGCCGACAGGAAAGCCTTTTGCTCCAACTGACTGCAGAAACGCGCAACAATAGGATTATTTTGGACTGAAGATTTCTTTTGTATGCGAAAAGCTCCTGTGTATGGCGATAGTGAATGACCGTTCACTCCAGCGATATTTTTGAGTACACTAACAGCACTTTCGCCTTGCTGGCGAGGTATTCCCCTTATGATTACGTCGTTCAAACGCTGTTGTCGTTGAAGGTTATTGATCTCCGCTCCCAACAGTGCATTCTCCTTGCTAACCTCCATCGGAACACCTTCGCAAGCTACTATTCTGTTCACTAAAGGGAGAATGGCATCATCAATTTTGGCTGAGAGACGGCTTTCAAGCTGATGAAGACGGCGATCGAATTCAGTGAGGATGCGAGACTCTAGCATTTGAATAGAGTTTTCAAGAGCAGATGAAGAGATTTCCATTACACTCGATCCGTCTCTGCTGTGGATTTTTGGTTTCCTCATAATCTGACGTAGATGGTGTTTTTTCTTTTTTCTGGCCTCTTCCAAACATTGTATTTTGTACAGTAAGAAATTATCAACGAGTACCAGAGATCAACAAGAAGGAACCGGTAGCTTGACACAAGTGGACATTACAATAATTTTTGAAGAATTTTCAACCAAATTGGCGATTTAACAAAATAAATTGAATGTTAAGTAACTTTATAGCAAATTACTACACGTCTAAGCGGTCTTTTTAACTGGTATTAATACGTTTTCAAAAACAAATTACGGGAGCCGACTAAATGCACGTCTATACATTAGCTGATATTATACTCATTTATTTATGATTTATGTTATTAAAAACTCCTTCATTTGTGGTTGTCTGACAAAAATGGTATTAAAGTCATAAATTAAAGTGCATAAATTTCACCGCAAAAAGTTTATATTAATTTTTTTTTCCTGTTGGACCAATATTTTGGAAAAATGTACTTTAACACAACAAATACAGCGCCAATTATGCGTCTTTCAGTCTCGGTAAAAAGGTATTATGCATAAAAATTATGAAAAATGTTAAATAAATGAGAATTATTATTCCGGTGAATCGAATCATATCACGATATTCATAGAGTGAACAAATTTAAGTGAATATTGGTAGGTCAATAAAGACTAAATGTCCAGCAATTTCGAGGGGATCTAAAATCGTCTATAATTTCAAAAATAAATCCAATTTGAAAATAATTTTCAACTCACACCTGGAATTTAACCCTTTTAAAAATTTTTTTATCGAGTTGATGGGAAACATATTACAAGGAAAATGCATTTACACTTATTTTTTATCTGTATATTTGCATTTAATATTGAATGATAAATGTTAGTGAATTCCCACATTATCACTGTGGAGAATCGATATATTTGGCATTTGTATATTTTCTTGTTGATTCAGAATGATTAATTCCTAATGGGTTTAAATGCTAAAATTTTTAGTATTCTGCGAAAATAGTTTTGGTGCAATTTATATTTGTTCAAGTAGGTACGCTACACTTGGAATTTTTCGGTACAACAGAAAATCAAAAATATTTGTTATTCTATCACGCAATCTTTGTATTCCATTTTCCCAAAAAAATGTTTGCTATTATTTTTCTTGTTTTTTCTATATTTTTTATTTGTTTTTGAGGATTGCGTGTTAGAATAACAAATATTTGTTGGTTTTCTGTTATACCGAAAGATCCCAATAGTAGCCTGTTTCTGCTTGAAAAAAACATATATATCCATCAGATGATAAATTATATGCATTGTACATTTTAGAGTTATAATTAAGAAAAAAAAATTGTTTTTAAGAATATTTATGACTTTATCTCCTACCATTATCTCCATTGTATAACTGATTAACATACGCGCAATTTTGGTTTATATAATTCATCCTATTTGTCGTTATGCAACCAAATTAATTTATAAAACTGTGAAATTTTCTAAATCAATTCCAAAATGCGTAAAAATCTAATATCCGCAAACTTGTTATGAAAAACAAAGATAGATTACTGTGTAGGTCAGTTAAAAATCTTGGAATATCTTAAAATACAATTTCAATATAAATATAAAATTGTACGTTATTTTCTACACAACGAATTTGAAAATAATGATGGACAATAACTGAAAATAGTTTAAATACAATTTTAATTTAATTTCAATTTTTTGGTCATTAGTTAACTAATTTTATATTAAAACTCATGTTACGGATTTTCGGTGGGATGCTTGCGGATAGCTCGCCGGATCAGGGATTCTAAAAATGAAAATCCTTTAGTTTCAATATAATAAAAATTTCTTTATTAAACGAATGGTCTATCATTTATAATGCTAATCATATACTATCCTAGGTCGAATTCCTTCAGATCTATGATGTGTACCATATACTAGTCTACGTTTTAATACTATTTTACCACTAAGTCCTGAGAGGGAGACGGGCAATATTTCAAAAGGTTTGGTTGTCGGATACGGGGATTTCTCACGCGATGTACCAGTGAAACGTCGAGGCGGGATATTTCTCGCAGACCTCAACGCGGGGATACGGATTAATATTTTACGGGGATTTCTCACACGACGCACCAGTGCAATGATGAGGCGCGATATTTCTCGCAAACTTCAACGCGGGGATACGAATTAATATGGTACAGGGATTTCTCACACGACGTACCAGTGCAATGTCGAGGCGGGATATTTCTCGCAGATCTCAACGCGGGATTTTTAGGAAAGACACGGGGATTATTTCACTCGACGTGTCAGGTTTGCTAGTGCGGGAATTTCGCTCGCATCTAGTACCCTAGTAAAATAGTCTGTCCAACTTACCTGGTTGATCTCGCTGATCAGACTGAATTCTGTGGCCCACTGGCGCGCTTTATATAGCCGGGGCCAGAGCTTCTCAGTTGGTGAGTGGCTGATGCTTCTACTGGAGCAAGGTGTGTATATACAGGAAAGCTTTCAAGTTCTTTTGAAAAGCTTTTCTTGTACTTGGTTAGTACATGCATAGGCGTGCTGATCATGCAGCTGATGACTGTGGCAGGTTGTTCGCATGCCCCAGTGGCGTGGTTCAAGTTGTAATTAGATATTTCCAGTGGTGGACCAAAGAATAATTTACCTTAGCCTGAAATTTGTAACTTCGTTACATTCAATACAATTGTGTTAGATTACATGACGCATAATTTCCTAATCATTCTCTCAAAGTTGCAGAATAAAATTGTATTTAAATTAAATACAAATTCAATTTAGTTTCATTCCAACTATATTATAATGTAATCACCATTATAATAAAATGTACTGTCTTAGCGGATATGTCCTACAAAATCTCTTAGTTTTGTTAATCAAGTCCAACTAGAAGCACCGTAAACAGTAATCTACCAAATGCAACTAGGGTATTAGTCGCAAGTCGTGTTTTGTTATGTGAATAAAGAGTGGAATTTGTCTAAATAAAGGTGAACAGAAAGAAGCTTCATGTAATTGAAAAAATATTGAAGGGCATTGCCAAGTACCGTTCAATCCACGTGAAATATTCGAAATTCCGAAAATTTACGGCGTCTTTTGATAAATTTGAGGTTAAAGCCGTGCAATATTTTCACCATTTGATTGACTTCAAAAAAATTCTTTTTATCATATAATTAACAGTGATTCATTTTTAATATCATCATCCATTGGAATGAAAAATAGCTTGTCACAATATTCCGAATATGAAACGTAGAGATGAAGTTAGGGCGACCTCATTTTATTTTGTTTTTTAAAATTAATGCAGAGGAAATAAATTATCGATAAGAATTTCGAAAAAGTAGAGGTTTCCTATCCCTTTTGCAGCCTAGATAAATGAATTGATTTGCTACATATGTAAATATATTTACCTAGGTAGCAGGTCTGTATGTATGTATTAAACAATTATCTAGATTGTTGGATTTAATTGTCATCTAAATATAAAATAATTATTGTAAAACGTTCTTCATAATTGGAAACGTTTATTCAATTATGGTTGAATTATTTAATACCCAAGAGAGTCCTTGAAATGAAAATTGTTTTCCGTAAACATATCAAAATAAGAACATATCCAAGTAACCCTTCGTTCGACAACAATGGAAAATCCCGATTCACTTGAGTCCTTTAAATATATTAAACTATCCATGCAAATCGCTGGGACACGTCCAACTAAACGTTTTCTAAACCTTTATAAATTTTACGGACTAGTCTACAACATAAACGCGTTAATTTTGTTTCAAATGGCATTCATTGTAAATTTGTTTTTCGTTGATAATAAATCGGAAATTATTAAGAATCTTTCATGGGGTCTTAGTATGGTGACCGCAAGCATTAAATTTATTGTGTTGTTCCCTGCATTTCAAAAATTCCATAAAAACACTAAAGTGATTCTAGCTAAAATGGACAAACGTTTATTATCGGCAGATGAAAAAAAACTAATTCGATCGGCTATAAATCTCAGTCAGAAACTTTACTTAGCGTACTTCTATTTCTGTCTGGTAGTATTTATAATTTTAGTTGCATTTACACTGATTACAAAAAATCACCTAATGTTTCCTACCTGGTTTCCGTTTGATTGGAAAACATCAACAGGAAAATTTATTATCGCATTGGGATACCAATCTGTGTGCATTTCTATGTTGACAATTACATCCCTTGTAACGAATATGATTCCGATAGGGAACATAATTGTTCTCACAGGACATACTTGGTCACTATCAATGCGAGTTCAATTAATTGGAAATAACGCAGATAAGACTCTTGACGAAAATTACACGGAATTGGTGAATTGTACCGAGGATCGAGGAAATCTTAACGAGTAAGATTTTATTTTTTATTGAGCAATATTTGGTGATTTAAATTCAATTTCTCTATACACAGGTATTTCATCCAAATCACGGAGATTATATCTAGATCTATATTTGTGCAATATATTATGACAGCGTTTACGTTGGGCATGACCATCGTCTACGTTCTATACTTTAATAAAACTATAACGGAAAAGATAATAGCTATTGGATACCTTTTTGCAGTTATACTTGAAATTTTACCTTGCTGTTACTTTAGTGAGGAATATACAAAGGTTGCGGACTACTTAACTACTGCAATTTTTAGCTGTAATTGGATTGATCAAAATCCCAAGTTTAAAAAGGCGATTATTATTTTTATGCAACGCTCTCAACAGTCGAATGGATTTCTGGCTGCCAAGCTCATTCCAGTTTCGTTGAATTCCTTTTTGGCGGTAAATTTGATAATTTTGATTTTAGATATTTTATTAATTTAAATTATTTGCAGTTAGTGAAATTTTCATTTTCACTATTTACTATGTTGAGTCAATTTGATTCTTAACTTTGTGGAGATCATACGATCACAGTTGTTCAGTGACCACAGTGCACCATTGCCTTTTTAAATAAAATATCAAAAATAGTATTTCTCCCACTGTATAGTTGTCCACATAAGGAATATTAACATTCTGACTAGACTGTATTTATGCGAAAATAAAATAACTTAGGTGTGTGCATATTTTATTCAACAACTCATTATTAAATATATATATATATATATATATATATATATATTTGGAAAACAAGTCTCCAATGCCTTAGTTGCCGAAAACCTGCAAAATACACGTGGGGCAGCACTAATCGACAAGAGTGGATTACGTTCATCTTGGTGCTGTTTATAATTGTCTTACAATAAAGTAATATGTCGCAGAATGAAAGTAAGATATTTAGTGTATCTTAATAAATTGAATTTAATATTTGAAATAAGAGCTCTTGACTTAATCCCCCTGGAATAGTAACCAGTTTTAATATTCACTTATTGGTAAGCCTGAGTAAATGTTACCCACACACAAAAATCTTATAAACGAAAGATTTGAAATAATTTAGTTGTTTATTTAAAAAAGGTTAGGCTCCAGTTGCAATTTTGTATGTGAACATTGCAAGAAGTCAACCATAAATACACATTTACGTTCGCAGTTCATGAGGGGAATACATGATAAAGATATCAGACAAGGGTTGCTCCAAGAAGATTCATCCAGTACATTTAATAATACAGTAAAGCTGGCGTTAGCAATAGAAGCATCAAAGCTGGAAAGTAGAGAAATTAGAGGTCATACAAGTGCATCCATGTATGCAATTAGCAAGGTCTGTGTAAATAATCACTAAAATTAGAAATAACGGATATAACAATGATCAGCAATCGACGATACGAAACGTTCACGGTAAATGCTTTAAATGTGGCAAGGAGGATCATAAAGCAAATAAATGCAAAGCAAAAAATTTGAAATGTTCGAAATGCAATAAAGACGGACATGTACACAGTGTATGCCAGAGTAAAAGTTTTCGTGATCAAAAGTTATTGACTGTAGAAGAGACAAGTGATTCGGACGACAGTTATTTTATAAATAATATTAAGACTTGCAACGTTATAAAAAGAAATAAAATTTTAAGACATATTTTGGTGGACAAAGTATCATGCACAATGGACCGCCGCACCGGTATCTACAATATCAGACGCCACATTAAGGAAATCATGGCCAGGAAAAAAAACTATATCCTACTTCAATTAAATTAAAAACGTTTACAGGAGAAATTTTACATCCACTAGGAGCTTGCAACATGAAAATTTCATATAATGGAAATGCTGCGATGGAAAATTTGTACATTTGACTACAAGATGTCGACGCAATATTAGGGAGAGACTGGAATGGAATAATTAAAATTGGATATATCACCAGTAAATCAAATACTTGCGGCTGATATTAGTGAAGAATTGTACGAAAAAAGAATCAATGAACATCTTCAAAACTATTCCGATATTTTTACAGAAACCATAGGAAAAATTCCTAAGGCTAAAAATTATGCCTATTTTTTCAAACCAAGGCCCATGCCATATGCAATAAAGGATAAAATTAATCCTGAAATTGATCGATTAGAAAAACAAGAAATAATTGAAAAAGTAACACATTGTCCGTGGGGCACACCTATCGTTCCAGTTATTAAAATGAATGGAGACATGATCAGACTATGTGCTGACTACAAGATTACCATCAATACCGTGATTAAAGATGACAATTATCCAATACCTAAAATGAAAGATGTTTTTGCAGATGGATGGTGGTAAATATTTCTGCGTGCTCGACCTACATCAAGCATATTTACACATGCAAGTCGACGAAGCAAGTTCTATGTTACAGGCCATAAGTACGGATATAGGAACATACAGGGTAAACCGCTTGATGTTCGGAGCAAAAGTATGCCCTAATACATGGCAAAGATTTATGGATGCAATATTACAAGTTTACGAGGAGTGGTGTGTTTCTTTGACGATATTTTAGTTCAAGGAACAAATTACATTGATCTAACTACAAATCTTACGGCCTTATTAAAACGATTATACGAAAATAATTTCCACCTAAATAGGGGGAAATGCCAGTTTCTTTTAAAGTCTATTACCTACCTGGGTCACGTCATTGAGGAAGGTGGAATCAATCCGATGCCTAAAAAAGTTGAAGCCATTGTAAAGAATAAAAGGCCTACTAACGTACCTGAGCTATGAACATTTATTGGACTAATAAACTACTATCAAAAATTCATTCAGAATCTCGCAAGCAAGATATCTTGTCTGAATGCATTGCTCAAGAAGGGTATCAAATTTGAATGCTCAAAGCTTGTGAGATCGCTTATACAAATTTAAAGAAAGAAATAACAAGATCAAATTCACTAATCAGATACAATCCGGATTTACCACTTATATGGCGACATATGCATCACCCACCGGACTTGGAGCTGTTATATCTCACATTACACGTGAAGATGAGGAGAGACCTATAGTTTTTGCATCACGTTCGTTATCAAAAACTGAGAAGAACTACTCACACATCGATAAAGAAGCAACAGCAATTTTTTGGGGATTATGAAAATTCTTTCAATATTGTTATGGACGAAAAATTACCCTAATTATGGATCGCAAACCTCTTACAAGAATATTGCATCCTGAAAAAAATTTACCACCAACTTCGGCTTTACGTCTCTTAAATTATGCAAATTTTTTATCCGGATTTAACTATACAATAAAATACAGACGAACTCAGGATCACGCTAATGCATATTTCTTATGTCGATTCACCATGGAAGAATCCCCGAATGAAAGAAAACCCGATGCGGACACTATATTTATTATAAACCAACTGGATATCTTACCGGTAATACAAAATGAAATTCGGAAGGAGATCATAAAGGATCCTGCATGCATAGAAATATACAATACACTACAAGCAGGAAAATCATTATCATGCGACAAAAATACCGCCAGTTTTTCATTGCAAAAGAAGGTTGTATATTTTACGAAGTTCGTGTTATGATACCTAAGAGCCTTCAAGGTAGAATACTTGAAGAATTACATACAGCTCATACCAGTATGGTACGTATGAAGGCTTTAGCTCGATGTTATGTATGGTGGAGAAACATAAATGATGACATTGAATCACTCTGCCGGAAATGTTATAGCTGCGCAAGAATACAGTCAAACGCCAGGAAAATTCCGTAACGTAACATCCATGGGATTATCACAAGGAGCTATGGCAAAGACTACATATAGACTACGCAGGCCCATTCATGAACTCTTCCTTTTTGATCGTGGTAGACGCTTATTCCACCAAATCGATTGAAGTAGTTCCACATACTTGTACAAATGCAACCAAAACTATTGAGTCCTTAAAGCAAATATTCGCTAGATTTGGACTGCCTATTTCGGTGGTGACAGATAACGGCATGCAATTTAAATCTTACGAGTTTGAGCAATTTCTAAAATCCAATGGTATCAATCATAAATACTGCGCACCGGATCATCCAGCTACCAACGGGCAAGCGGAACGCTTTGTACAAATAGTGAAGCAAGGCCTCCGTGCAATGCAAGGCGAGAAGGGTAGTTTAAGCTCCAAACTTTGCAGATTGTTGATGCAATATCGAAAGCTACCTAACAGCGTGGCGGAGCTCAGTCCTGCAGAACTACTGTTAAAAAGGAATATTAGAACAAGAATAGACCTCGTGAAACGGAACATAACTGCGGATGTAACAGAAACACGATTCGAGGTCGCCCAAAAGAGAATACCAGAGTACAATATCAGTGACCAAATCCAGGCACGATTTTATGGAAATAGAACGTGCAAGTAGAAAATTGGAGTTATCGGGCAAAGAAAGGAGAATTGTATTACGAAATTTTTTTGGATGACCAAAAGCAAGAAAACCAAAACAAGCGACTTGAACAGACTAAACGGACTTTGACAAATAACTAAGAGAGCCTTGAGCCTGTTACAAGAGAATTAGAAGCCTAAGATGTAGTATCCCATAATAACCGACAAGAGGAGATGAGACTAGCCAACACTTCGGTAAATTCAGACACAGAGGAAGAGACACCTCCAGTTCGATCACAAACTCCAGTATGCCAATCTGCACGAATAAAGAAGGTACCTGAGCGACTGACATATACATTGTTTTCTTCGCGAGGAGAAAGGTGTTGAGTATGTACATATATATGGAGTCCAGTAAGAGCGCCAAGCTATCGCTTACATCGGGACGAGTCGAGTTCCAGATATCGGGTCATTTTGGATGCCTTATCTACAGTCCATAATAATAATAATTTAGTACTGTATCATTTTAACAATGAACTCATTGAAGAGAGTGTTATTTGTGGAACTACCCATACACAACACAATACAATCACACAAAAATGAAAAAAACAAGGTAGGGATAATTAGATATGAAATTAATAGCATTTGTACATTTTTTCGTCATGAATTGAATATATACCACAGCTTCAGTCTTATAAAACATATTATTACAGCGTTTAAAAATTAAAACTATTATCAACATAAAGATATTTCAAAAATAACAGTAAAATTAGAAGCTTTATATATTAAAATAACTTGAAACTGATCGCTTAGCATTACTAAATTTCTTATAAGTAATCGTTATCATATTCAGCAAATAAAATAAAATAAAAAAAAAATTAGAGATTTATTAAACCACATTATGATTTCCAAAATTTACCAAAATTAATTGGAATTATTGGGTTCAGAAAAACTACAATTAGGACAAATTTTGTATTGATGTTCACCAAAAATTGGATTGAAGCACTTCATACAGTAACTCTTAGTATATCTCCTCTGCTTTGAATAGTGACAGTAATTGCAATATTTTCTCCTTCATGTAACTTTGACATTTAATCCTGTCATGAAAAACTTTTTCTTTGAAGTCTTAAGTTGTTGTGACTAAAAATGATGTAGCTATTAATTGCAGCTATGTTGAGCATATCGTAAAATACACACATCGGTCATCTTTTCGTTTTTCATTTGTTCATTTGTTTTCGTACGATATCAAACTAGGTTTTTCATCCTAAGCAAACATGGACGTATTCACTCTGCTGTTTTTCTTTTTTTTTTTTTAATAAGCTCCACCGGAAGCTAACGCTTATTTTGTCGCATAGTATCAATTACGGTAAGATTATATGGGAGTTCCAATAATTTTGTGATCAATGGATAACTGGTTAACCAATTGTCCATTGTAATATTTCTATTGGTTCCATTAACAGAACACGTGAGTTTAGTAACATAATAATCCGCCAGGCTTTGCCGTTCTTTATCAGTACTCTTTCCTAAATATGGTTCAGCGTTGATTATGTACTTTGATGTTATGTCGCACAACATAAAATTTTCAAGCCATATTTAGCTATATTAAGGTATATATGTACATTCTGAAAGAACAACTGTCTTTGAAGCTAACAAGCTGCTCGTCTATACAAACATACGAACTAGGTTTGTAGTTAGTTTTGCAGTACTCAATTAATTTCTCCCATATTTTAGAAATTGCTGCAAAACGAGTTTCTTTCAAACGTTCTGATCTCTTCTCTTTTTCGTCAAATCGCATGCGGTTGATCAAAAAATTAAACCGATTCTTGCTCATAGTGGCATGATATCTACTTCTGCTGTAAGTTGTATCGAAAAGAACATCGAAAGTCATCTGATTGTCCTTCTTAGCAGCTGCTAAAATCAAAATTCCAAACAGCGCTTTTAGCTCTTCAACGCTAACTTCAGAGAGAGCTGGGCTATGGTACTTGTATTTGGCCCTTTGCCTGATGATATCTTCATTCGTGTGTAGATGAACTTCTTTTATTATATCATAGGTACAAAAAAGTTGAAAAGCCTCTATAAAAGTTGTTACATTTTTTGCTAACCCAATGGGGCCTGGTGTAATATGTACCTGAAAAGACTTTGTTTTCCACTGGTGTCCATTCTTTCCTAGAAGATACGTTTCATTTGGAATAAGGATGTTATCGTCACGGGACATATAGATGTTTTCACATAGATTTGGCACAGCACTAATACCATGCTAGAAATCAGAAATTTCCCTTCTGATCAATTTGAGGTTAGTAGAGTATGAACTACCAGGTAGGCATCCATAAACGTATTAAGATTTCCTCAAAGGCTTCTTCCTCTATATGAGGCTGCCAGGATGGATAGTCAAAGATATTATCGCCAGAACAATCACTTCCGGTATCGTCCGTACTTAGAACAATATAGCATTCTCAGATTTATTTAAACCGTTAACAAATGAGTTTGAACTTTTAGCAATTAAATTTAAACCTTGAACAAACGATTTTAAACCCTTAACAAATAGATTTAAACCTTGAACAAATGATGTTAAACCCTTAACAAATAAATTTAAGATTAATTGAAGATTATGTTCTCCACTCATGTCACCTAAAACTAAACGATTTTTCGACTACTCGACTACGATTTTTTACTACCCCTAATGGTTGCTGCTGGAGGTCCTTTAAGCATTCGGTTCTGAAATTGTACGCGTGGAAAAATTAGCATAGATGGGACGTGATTTCCAATAGCGTTAACAGCAGATATCATTATTACGTTCATACCTCGCTCACCTGAAGTCACAGAGCCAACTTGTTTTTCTCCTCTTGGTGCAAGAATTTTAGGGGGACTGTGAACAGTCGAATTTGAGGTTTCATCGAGGTTGTATACATTTTCTGGCGTGAATGGATGCTTCAAATAACATTCTTTTAGGTTATGAAAGAACGCTTCGACATTTGCTTTATTGAAGCTTGTTGCTCTGGACAAGCTAGTGGCCTCAAGTATACTCAGAGTTAAGCCTCTTCTTTGAGAAAGCCTTTCATCCATCCTTCTCCTGCAATTTGACAATTTTCCCAATTTTCTGGTATTTTCTTTCCATTTGCCTTAGCATATTTATATGGCAATATCCTCGTGTCTTTCTTCGTTAAGCTATAATGAAGACGAGCTACTTTCTGTAAATAAGTTTCCAGCAATGCTTCTTCATTATATGAAAATACGCGCCAGACATCGTTGCCGTATATATGTTCATATTCGAAGGACTGACTTCCAGATTTGCGGCAAATTTCCAAATGTCTAAGCAGTGTTGTCTTCGAAATTTTATTTGGTTTAGCCGCAGTACGAATAGAAACATTGTGTATGAGGAGCTCATTCAAGGCTACCTTACCATTATTCGTATTAATTGGAGTGCGTTTTACTCATGTTTTACTTCGTGGCATTATGATATTTAAAACCTGGAAAAGTTGAAAAACATATCTTTATAAGTAACACTCATACTTATAAGCGTATAAGAAAACTGCGTCATACTTCACAGATATTTTCTTGGACCGGTCCAAGTTACAACAAGAGACCCAGTCCAAGGTACAACAAGGGACCCGGTCCAAGGTACAACAAGGGACCCGGTCCAAGGTACAACACAGGCAACGTTTTTAAAAATATAAAATTTTCATATAGCAAGAATGTATGAATAAATATAAATTTTGCACAACAATTTACAATGCTAAAAATTGTATAAGTTTAAATATAGGAACTAGTAAATATATGCTTACCTTGAGTGTAGAGAACTTTTAAAGTTAACTACTAAAAAAAAATTATAGCCCGCCAAATTTTCCTCAGTAATTTACCACACAGTCTTCAGAGTTTGACAGTTTATCATAAGCTAGGTAAATGCGGCACATTAAGCAAGCTTTCATACTGAGAAGGGTAAAGGCTGTTTCCCACGGTGCGAGAAAATATCGTTTGTCCGAGGTACAACACGGTCTGAGGTACAGCACTTTCCCCTATCATCAGAGTTATGATCTTATGTTAGTTACCTACTACTATAAAGTACATTACATGAAAGCGTTGACATTATCAGGCCCAATCCGATTTGCAAGAATTTTTCAAATTTTTAAATGATTATAATGAAAACTTGAATTTTGGTGTTATCACTAATTGTTCTGTCACCACAGAATTTTTAAGTAAAGAACTCATTTTTTAAATATTAACTGAACTTTATTAAGATTCCAAGAAGGGTACATGATTTTGCTGTGATATGTTGCTTCTGTGAAAATCAATTCCAAAGAACACCAAAATGCTCGGTGTCATTTACGTGAAGGTCAGTCCTGCCGATTACGTGCACACATATAATAAATAAAGAGTTTTTTACAAACTATACATTCACATAAGTATTTTATATTCAGAAAGCTAGAAAAGTAGGGGAAAAGTCATCTTTGTCATTTTATTTTAAAATATTGTGATCGCTGGTCTCTGAACTCTACAATTTAAGTATCTAAACGACTGGCGAGAGTAAATACCGAAAATGAGAATTTCAATAACTGCAAATAATTAAAATTAATAATTTTCGTAACTTTAAGAAAATTAAAAAAAAACTCAAAATTACCATCAAAAAGGAATGCAACGAAATCGGAATCAGTTTGGCAGCCAGAAATGCATTCGATTGTTGAGAAAGTTGCATAAAAATAATTATCGCCTTCTTAAATTTGGGATTTTGATCCATCCAATTGCAGCTGAAAATTGCAGTTGTTAAGTGGTCTGCAGCATTCGTATATTTGTCACTAAAATAACAGCAAGGTAAAATTTCAATTGCAATTCCACAAAGATATCCAATAGCAGTTATTTTTTCAATTAGACTTTCATTAACGTATAGAAAATAGACTATAGCGATACCCATGCTAACAGCTGTCATAACGAACTGAACAAATATAGATCTAGATATAATCTGACTTATTTGGATGAAATACCTAAAATAGAGACATTTACTTATAAATTATCGAATATTGATCAATTCAAAGAAAAACTAACTGGTTTAGATTTCCTTGATCCTCTATACAGTTTACCAATTCCGTATAGCTTAGTTCTGGAGTCTTATCGATATCATTTCCAATTAATTGAACTCGCATTGTTAGTGCACGGGTATGACCTGTAAGGACAATTATGTTAATTACTGGAATCATATTTGTGGAAATGTCCGTAAGCAATTCCATAATAACGCTCAGAGTTTGATACCCGAGTGCAATAGAAAAAAATGCAGTTGATGTTTTCCAATTAAACGGAAACAGCTAGGCAACATTAGATGATTTTTCGTAATCAATGAAAATACGAATAAAAGAGTACACATAACGAAACCCAAAAAGAAGTACGTTAAGTGAATTATTTGATTGAAATTTATATCCGATACTTTTCCTTTTATCTGCCGATAATAAACGTTTGTCCATTTTGGCTAGAATCACTTTAGTATTTTGTGGCATTTTTGAAATGCAGGGAATAATACAAGAAATTTAATGCTTTCGGACACCATAGTAAGACACCAAGCAATATTCCTAAACAATTCCGTGCTATTATCAACGAAAAATAAATTTACAATAAATGCCGTTGGAAACAAAATTAACGCATTTATGTGATAAACTACTTCGTAGAATATATGAAAGTTGCGAAAACGTTTAGTTGGACGCATTCCAGCGATTCGCATGGCCAATTTAATATATTTAAAGGATTCACTTGAATTGGGATTCTCCATTATACGCACACGGAGTTCTACGTTTAAATGTCCTTATTATGATATGTTTACGAAAAAGAGTTTTCATTTCAAGGACTCTCTCTAAATTATTCAACCATAATTGAATAAACGCTTTCAATTACGAAGAATGTTTTACATTTAGATGACAATTAAATACAACAAACAGTTAATATGTATAGCTATTGTTCTGATGTACATAATACATAGCTGATATATCGTAACCTGAGAATTGATTTGCCGTATATGCCAGACACACCAATTTCGATAAAATGCAAGTTTAAAGTTCATGTTCTTGTTTAAAAAAAAAATGGACGACAGAAATATTTAAAACTTTTAATATAATATTCTTAAGATAAAGATCTTACAAACCTATAATTTTAGGCTTCCTGCAAAGACATTTTTATTAGTTATAGGTGTTTAAAAATACATGCCTCTTGCCGTATACGCCAACTTTTGTATCGAATGTAACAGAGTTATACACGTACGGCAAAAAATGTTTACATAACCAGGTCTACCGGAGATTTTGATTTTATCTTAAATATTTCAAACAAAAGATGTTTTTAATCGGTTTTAATACATATTTTTATCAAAAAAAGGTAACAAAATAATCAAAAACATACAAAAACCAAAATTTCAATTCAATTTTCGATAACCTGAAAAACTATTTACTTTATTTTATTATTATTTATTTAACCAATGATAACATTTCAGGGTATACATACATAGGATGGGAAATAATTAAAGAGATTAGACTATTGTATAGTTCTTTGCAACTTGAACATTTAGGTAGATTATAAAGTGAGTTCATATAATAAGATGATAACAGATCCATGTCGAGGAAAAACTTTTTCAAAAAAACCATATTAAGAGACCCTAATAAACTAACTTAATCCTACTTAACCTATCTTAATATCTAACTACGCTGCAATCGCCGAATAAGAGGGTTGGGTGATAGCTGATATTTATCAAAGAATTTTAAAGGAATTGTGCTTAATCTTTCTTGGATTAGTTGGACACGCGAGTTACATCATCGATGAATCAGAATATTGATTCTTCAGAAAATACGATGAGTAACCAGATTACTGTTTCTGTTCAAAACAACTCTGAACCTTCGATAAGGCCAGAATTGTTTGACGTAATCAAATTAACAAATTGTAAATAAAGTATCAAAACAAGATAATTAGAAATAAGATAAAGAAACATATTTATAAGCAGCCATCATTCTATTAAAGAGCCGTTGTCATAAGAACTTATGTAAGAATACTTGTTCAGTGTAATTTTTATAAAAGTGTTTAATATAGCTCCGTTAAAATAAATTTCCAAGTTTCTCTTCAAACCTTAAGTGTTTTTATTTTTAGATCACGAATAACAAAAAAAATAATTGGCGCAGTCGGTAGGATATCTCTCCAAAGAGTTGATATCTAGTGATCGAACAAAGTTTTAGTGAATACTTAGTGAAAGAAATAACATCATAATACTACACTAAAGACTTATTAAATGTGATACATAGCGGCACTAAAAATCAGTGATTTGCATAGATACGACCATTTAAGTTAACTAAGAGTAGTTTATGGAAAGGAGGAGACAGGATTTTTTTAATAGGAGAAATATAGATTAAGAAGATCAAGAAATGGCCAACGAACAAGAACTAGAAGCCTTGCGGCAAGCAATAACCCAGATGCAACAAAACCATCAACAGCAAATTGAAGAACTACAACAACAACTCAGAGAAGGGCAACGATTACAACAACAACAGCATCAATTATTACAACAACAGCAGCAACAACCACTATTTTTATTAACACCAGATCAAGCCATTAAACATTTTAAACAACTAAAAGCATTTAACGGAACAGACGAATATAAATTACAAGAATCCATAAAATCTGTGGAAAATGCAACACAATTGTGTAATGGAAACCAACAGTTATTAACTTATGTCATTCAAATTGTCCTAAATGAAAAATTACAAGAAGAAGCTAAAAGATGTATTCAACGAGTAGGAGACAACCTCACCTGGGATATAGCAATAACAGAATTACGACTTCATTTCCGACCAAGGGAAGACTATGCTAAACTGATCAATAGGTGCAGAAGAGTCAAAGTAAGTAATTTAAGAGATTTATTCGAATATGTTAGGCATACCAATTATTTATTAAACGAATTATATGATTTTGAAGAAAATAAACCAATAATTTATACACCAGAAAATAACGATAGATACTTAGTAGGTATAGTGTTAGAGAAACTAGATAATTTAGTCCGTGGATATGTTCCCACAAATGGTACATTAATTGAAATTTACAATAAATTTGCTCAATTGAAATTACTCGACGATGAACGAGTAATTTCCAAAACACACAAAAAATATGGTTTAAATGAAAAAATAGAAAATTTTAATAATACCACAAGACGAAACAATAACAAGACGAACCCTGGACTATATAGACAAAACAATTTTGACTTTAGAGCATTCAATAATCCAGGAAGACAGCATAATCTCAGACCAAATAACCTAAATCAATCTTGGCCCAAATATAATTTT
>CAWVNZ010003008.1:0-119369 GCA_963930735.1 Dioctria linearis
ATCCTTGGCGTAATTAAAATTTGCGACAGTAAAAAATTATTTTTTGAAAAATTTACTGTAGAAAAGGCAATACCTGACGCAATTAAAATTTGCGACAGTAGAAAATTATTTTTTGCAAAATTTACTATAGAAAAGGCAATCCCTGGCGCAATTAAAATTTGCGACAGTATAAAATTAAATTTTGAAAAATTTACTATAGAAAAGGCAATCCCTGGCGCAATTAAAATTTGCGACAGTAAAAAATTATTTTTGGAAAAATTTACTATAGAAAAGGCAATCCCTGGCGTATTTAAAATTTGCGACAGTAAAAAATTATTTTGTGAAAAATTTACTATAGAAAGGCAATCCCTGGCGTATTTAAAATTTGCGACAGTAAAAAATTAATTTTTGAAAAATTTACTATAGAAAAGGCAAACCCTGGCGTAAATAAAATTTCCGACAGTAAAAAATTATTTTTTGAAAAATTTACTGTAGAAAAGGCAATCCCTGGCGTATTTAAAATTTGCGACAGTAAAAAATTATTTTTTGAAAATTTACTATAGAAAAGGCAATCCCTGGCGCAATTAAAATTTGCGACAGTAAAAAATTATTTTTTGAAAAATTTACTGTAGTAAAGGCAATCCCTGGCGTAATTAAAATTTGCGACAGTAAAAAATTAGCTTTTGAAAAATTTACTATAGAAAAGGCAATCCCTGGCGCAATTAAAATTTGCGACAGTAGAAAATTAATTTTTGAAAAATTTACTATAGAAAAGGCAAACCCTGGCGTAATTAAAATTTGCGACAGTAAAAAATTATTTTTTGAAAAATTTACTGTAGAAAAGGCAATCCCTGGCGCAATTAAAATTTGCGACAGTAGAAAATTATTTTTTGAAAAATTTACTGTAGAAAAGGCAATCCCTGGCGTAATTAAAATTTGCGACAGTAGAAAATTATTTTTTGAAAAATTTACTGTAGAAAAAGCAATCCCTGGCGCAATTAAAATTTACGACAGTAGAAAATTATTTTTTGAAAAATTTACTGTAGAAAAGGCAATCCCTGGCGCAATTAAAATTTGCGACAGTAAAAAATTATTTTTTGAAAAATTTACTATAGAAAAGGCAATCCCTGACGTATTTAAAATTTGCGACAGTAAAAAATTAATTTGTGAAAAATTTACTATAGAAAAGGCAATCCCTGTCGTATTTAAAATTTGCGACAGTAAAAAATTAATTTTTGAAAAATTTACTATAGAAAAGGCAATCCCTGGCGTAATTAAAATTTGCGACAGTAAAAAATTATTTTTTTAAAAATTTACTATAGAAAAGGCAATCCCTGGCGCAATTAAAATTTGCGACAGTATAAAATTAAATTTTGAAAAATTTACTATAGAAAAGGCAATCCCTGGCGTAATTAAAATTTGCGACAGTAAAAAATTATTTTTTGAAAAATTTACTATAGAAAAGGCAATCCCTGGCGTATTTAAAATTTGCGACAGTTATAAATTAATTTGTGAAAAATTTTCTATAGAAAGGCAATTCCTGGCGTATTTAATATTTGCGACAGTAAAAAATTAATTTTTGAAAAATTTACTATAGAAAAGGCAAACCCTGGCGTAATTAAAATTTCCGACAGTAAAAAATTATTTTTTGAAAAATTTACTGTAGAAAAGGCAATCCCTGGCGTATTTAAAATTTGCGACAGTAAAAAATTATTTTTTGAAAAATTTACTATAGAAAAGGCAGTCCCTGGCGCAATTAAAATTTGCGACAGTATAAAATTAAATTTTGAAAAATTTACTATAGAAAAGGCAATCCCTGGCGTAATTAAAATTTGCGACAGTACAAAATAATTTTTTGAAAAATTTACTATAGAAAAGGCAATCCCTGGCGTAATTAAAATTTGCGACAGTAAAAAATTATTTTTTGAAAAATTTACTATAGAAAAGGCAATCCCTGGCGCAATTAAAATTTGCGACAGTAAAAAATTATTTTTTGAAAAATTTACTGTAGAAAAGGCAATCCCTGGCGCAATTAAAATTTGCGACAATAGAAAATTATTTTTTGAAAAATTTACTGTAGAAAAGGCAATCCCTGGCGCAATTAAAATTTGCGACAGTAGAAAATTATTTTTTGAAAAATTTACTGTAGAAAAGGCAATCCCTGGCGCAATTAAAATTTGCGACAGTATAAAATTAAATTTTGAAAAATTAACTATAGAAAAGGCAATCCCTGGCGCAATTAAAATTTGCGACAGTAAAAAATTATTTTTGGAAAAATTTACTATAGAAAAGGCAATCCCTGGCGTATTTAAAATTTGCGACAGTAAAAAATTATTTTGTGAAAAATTTACTATAGAAAGGCAATCCCTGGCGTATTTAAAATTTGCGACAGTAAAAAATTAATTTTTGAAAAATTTACTATAGAAAAGGCAAACCCTGGCGTAAATAAAATTTCCGACAGTAAAAAATTATTTTTGGAAAAATTTACTGTAGAAAAGGCAATCCCTGGCGTATTTAAAATTTGCGACAGTAAAAAATTATTTTTTGAAAAATTTACTATAGAAAAGGCAATCCCTGGCGCAATTAAAATTTGCGACAGTAAAAAATTATTTTTTGAAAAATTTACTGTAGTAAAGGCAATCCCTGGCGTAATTAAAATTTGCGACAGTAAAAAATTAGCTTTTGAAAAATTTACTATAGAAAAGGCAATCCCTGGCGCAATTAAAATTTGCGACAGTAGAAAATTAATTTTTGAAAAATTTACTATAGAAAAGGCAAACCCTGCCGTAATTAAAATTTGCGACAGTAAAAAATTATTTTTTGAAAAATTTACTGTAGAAAAGGCAATCCCTGGCGCAATTAAAATTTGCGACAGTAGAAAATTATTTTTTGAAAAATTTACTGTAGAAAAGGCAATCCCTGGCGCAATTAAAATTTGCGACAGTAGAAAATTATTTTTTGAAAAATTTACTGTAGAAAAAGCAATCCCTGGCGCAATTAAAATTTGCGACAGTAAAAAATTATTTTTTGAAAAATTTACTATAGAAAAGGCAATCCCTGACGTATTTAAAATTTGCGACAGTAAAAAATTAATTTGTGAAAAATTTACTATAGAAAAGGCAATCCCTGTCGTATTTAAAATTTGCGACAGTAAAAAATTAATTTTTGAAAAATTTACTATAGAAAAGGCAATCCCTGGCGTAATTAAAATTTGCGACAGTAAAAAATTATTTTTTTAAAAATTTACTATAGAAAAGGCAATCCCTGGCGCAATTAAAATTTGCGACAGTATAAAATTAAATTTTGAAAAATTTACTATAGAAAAGGCAATCCCTGGCGTAATTAAGATTTTCGACAGTAAAAAATTATTTTTTGAAAAATTTACTATAGAAAAGGCAATCCCTGGCGTATTTAAAATTTGCGACAGTTATAAATTAATTTGTGAAAAATTTACTATAGAAAGGCAATTCCTGGCGTATTTAATATTTGCGACAGTAAAAAATTAATTTTTGAAAAATTTACTATAGAAAAGGCAAACCCTGGCGTAATTAAAATTTCCGGCAGTAAAAAATTATTTTTTGAAAAATTTACTGTAGAAAAGGCAATCCCTGGCGTATTTAAAATTTGCGACAGTAAAAAATTATTTTTTGAAAAATTTACTATAGAAAAGGCAGTCCCTGGCGCAATTAAAATTTGCGACAGTAGAAAATTATTTTTTGAAAAATTTACTGTAGAAAAGGCAATCCCTGACGCAGTTAAAATTTGCGTCAGTAGAAAATTATTTTTTGAAAAATTTACTGTAGAAAAGGCAATCCCTGGCGCAATTAAAATTTGCGACAGTAGAAAATTATTTTTTGAAAAATTTACTGTAGAAAAGGCAATCCCTGGCGCAATTAAAATTTGCGACAGTAAAAAATAATTTTTTGAAAAATTTATTATAGAAAAGGCAATCCCTGACGTATTTAAAATTTGCGACAGTAAAAAATTAATTTGTGAAAAATTTACTATAGAAAAGGCAATCCCTGGCGTATTTAAAATTTGCGACAGTAAAAAATTAATTTTTGAAAAATTTACTATAGAAAAGGCAATCCCTGGCGTAATTAAAATTTGCGACAGTAAAAAATTATTTTTTGAAAAATTTACTATAGAAAAGGCAATCCCTGGCGCAATTAAAATTTGCGACAGTATAAAATTAAATTTTGAAAAATTTACTATAGAAAAGGCAATCCCTGGCGTAATTAAAATTTGCGACAGTACAAAATAATTTTTTGAAAAATTTACTATAGAAAAGGCAATCCCTGGCGTAATTAAAATTTGCGACAGTAAAAAATTATTTTTTGAAAAATTTACTATAGAAAAGGCAATCCCTGCCGCAATTAAAATTTGCGACAGTAAAAAATTATTTTTTGAAAAATTTACTGTAGAAAAGGCAATCCCTGGCGCAATTAAAATTTGCGACAATAGAAAATTATTTTTTGAAAAATTTACTGTAGAAAAGGCAATCCCTGGCGCAATTAAAATTTGCGACAGTAGAAAATTATTTTTTGAAAAATTTACTGTAGAAAAGGCAATCCCTGGAGCAATTAAAATTTGCGACAGTAAAAAATTAATTTTTGAAAAATTTACTATAGAAAAGGCAATACTTGGCGCAATTAAAATTTGCGACAGCAAAAAATTATTTTTTGAAAAATTTACTATAGAAAAGGCAATCCCTGGCGCAATTAAAATTTGCGACAGTAAAAAATTATTTTTTGCAAAATTTACTATAGAAAAGGCAATCCCTGGCGTATTTAAAATTTGCGACAGTAAAAAATTAATTTGTGAAAAATTTACTATAGGAAAGGCAATCCCTGGCGCAATTAAAATTTGCGACAGTATAAAATTAAATTTTGAAAAATTTACTATAGAAAAGGCAAACCCTGGCGCAATTAAAATTTGCGACAGTAAAAAATTATTTTTTGAAAAATTTACTGTAGAAAAGGCAATCCCTGGCGCAATTAAAATTTGCGACAGTAAAAAATTATTTTTTGAAAAATTTACTATAGAAAAGGTAATCCCTGGCGCAATTAAAACTTGCGACAGTAAAAAATTATTTTTTGAAAAATTTACTGTAGAAAAGGCAATCCCTGGCGCAATTAAAATTTGCGACAGTAAAAAATTATTTTTTGAATAATTTACTATAGAAAAGGCAATCCCTGGCGCAATTAAAATTTGCGAGAGTAAAAAATTATTTTTTGAAAAATTTACGGTAGAAAAGGCAATCCCTGGCGCAATTAAAATTTGCGACAGTAAAAAATTATTTTTTGAATAATTTACTATAGACAAGGCAATCCCTGGCGCAATTAAAATTTGCGACAGTAGAAAATAATTTTTTGAAAAATTTACTATATAAAAGGCAATCCCTGGCGTAATTAAAATTTGCGACAGTAAAAAATTAATTTTTGAAAAATTTACTATAGATAAGGCAATCCTTGGCGTAATTAAAATTTGCGACAGTAAAAAATTAATTTTTGAAAAATTTACTGTATAAAAGGCAATCCCTGGCGCAATTAAAATTTGCGACAGTAGAAATTTATTTTTTGCAAAATTTACTATAGAAAAGATAATCCCTGGCGCAATTAAAATTTGCGACAGTATAAAATTAAATTTTGAAAAATTTACTATAGAAAAGGCAATCCCTGGCGTAATTAAAACTTGCGACAGTAAAAAATTATTTTTTGAAAAATTTACTATAGAAAAGGCAATCCCTGGCGTATTTAAAATTTGCGACAGTAAAAAATTAATTTGTGAAAAATTTACTATAGAAAGGCAATCCCTGGCGTATTCAAAATTTTCGACAGTAAAAAATTAATTTTTCAAAAATTTACTATAGAAAAGGCAAAACCTGGCGTAATTAAAATTTCCGACAGTAAAAAATTATTTTTTGAAAAATTTACTGTAGAAAAGGCAATCCCTGGCGTATTTAAAATTTGCGACAGTAAAAAATTATTTTTTGAAAAATTTACTATAGAAAAAGCAATCCCTGGCGCAATTAAAATTTGCGACAGTAAAAAATTATTTTTGAAAAATTTACTGTAGTAAAGGCAATCGCTGGCGTAATTAAAATTTGCGACAGTAAAAAATTAGCTTTTGAAAAATTTACTATAGAAAAGGCAATCCCTGGCGCAATTAAAATTTGCGACAGTTGAAAATTAATTTTTGAAAAATTTACTATAGAAAAGGCAAACCCTGGCGTAATTAAAATTTGCGACAGTAAAAAATTATTTTTTGAAAAATTTACTGTAGAAAAGGCAATCCCTGGCGCAATTAAAATTTGCGACAGTAGAAAATTATTTTTTGAAAAATTTACTGTAGAAAAGGCAATCCCTGGCGCAATTAAAATTTGCGACAGTAGAAAATTATTTTTTGAAAAATTTACTGTAGAAAAGGAAATCCCTGGCGCAATTAAAATTTGCGACAGTAAAAAATTATTTTTTGAAAAATTTACTAAGAAAAGGCAATCCCTGACGTATTAAAAATTTGCGACAGTAAAAAATTAATTTGTGAAAAATTTACTATAGAAAAGGCAATCCCTGGCGTATTTAAAATTTGCGACAGTAAAAAATTAATTTTTGAAAAATTTACTATAGAAAAGGCAATCCCTGGCGTAATTAAAATTTGCGACAGTAAAAAATTATTTTTTGAAAAATTTACTATAGAAAAGGCAAACCCTGGCGTAATTAGAATTTCCGACAGTAAAAAATTATTTTTTGAAAAATTTACTGTAGAAAAGGCAATCCCTGGCGTATTTAAAATTTGCGACAGTAAAAAATTATTTTTTGAAAAATTTACTATAGAAAAGGCAATCCCTGGCGCAATTAAAATTTGCGACAGTAAAAAATTATTTTTTGAAAAATTTACTGTAGTAAAGGCAATCCCTGGCGTAATTAAAATTTGCGACAGTAAAAAATTAGCTTTTGAAAAATTTACTATAGAAAAGGCAATCCCTGGCGCAATTAAAATTTCCGACAGTAGAAAATTAATTTTTGAAAAATTTACTATAGAAAAGGCAAACCCTGGCGTAATTAAAATTTGCGACAGTAGAAAATTATTTTTTGAAAAATTTACTGTAGAAAAGGAAATCCCTGGCGCAATTAAAATTTGCGACAGTAAAAAATTATTTTTTGAAAAATTTACTAAGAAAAGGCAATCCCTGACGTATTTAAAATTTGCGACAGTAAAAAATTAATTTGTGAAAAATTTACTATAGAAAAGGCAATCCCTGGCGTATTTAAAATTTGCGACAGTAAAAAATTAATTTTTGAGAAATTTACTATAGAAAAGGCAATCTCTGGCGTAATTAAAATTTGCGACAGTAAAAAATTATTTTTTGAGAAATTTACTATAGAAAAGGCAATCCCTGGCGCAATTAAAATTTGCGACAGTAAAAAATTATTTTTTGAATAATTTACTATAGACAAGGCAATCCCTGGCGCAATTAAAATTTGCGACAGTAGAAAATAATTTTTTGAATAATTTACTATATAAAAGGCAATCCCTGGCGTAATTAAAATTTGCGACAGTAAAAAATTAATTTTTGAAAAATTTACTATAGATAAGGCAATCCTTGGCGTAATTAAAATTTGCGACAGTAAAAAATTAATTTTTGAAAAATTTACTGTATAAAAGGCAATCCCTGGCGCAATTAAAATTTGCGACAGTAGAAATTTATTTTTTGCAAAATTTACTATAGAAAAGATAATCCCTGGCGCAATTAAAATTTGCGACAGTATAAAATTAAATTTTGAAAAATTTACTATAGAAAAGGCAATCCCTGGCGTAATTAAAACTTGCGACAGTAAAAAATTATTTTTTGAAAAATTTACTATAGAAAAGGCAATCCCTGGCGTATTTAAAATTTGCGACAGTAAAAAATTAATTTGTGAAAAATTTACTATAGAAAGGCAATCCCTGGCGTATTCAAAATTTTCGACAGTAAAAAATTAATTTTTCAAAAATTTACTATAGAAAAGGCAAAACCTGGCGTAATTAAAATTTCCGACAGTAAAAAATTATTTTTTGAAAAATTTACTGTAGAAAAGGCAATCCCTGGCGTATTTAAAATTTGCGACAGTAAAAAATTATTTTTTGAAAAATTTACTATAGAAAAAGCAATCCCTGGCGCAATTAAAATTTGCGACAGTAAAAAATTATTTTTTGAAAAATTTACTGTAGTAAAGGCAATCGCTGGCGTAATTAAAATTTGCGACAGTAAAAAATTAGCTTTTGAAAAATTTACTATAGAAAAGGCAATCCCTGGCGCAATTAAAATTTGCGACAGTAGAAAATTAATTTTTGAAAAATTTACTATAGAAAAGGCAAACCCTGGCGTAATTAAAATTTGCGACAGTAAAAAATTATTTTTTGAAAAATTTACTGTAGAAAAGGCAATCCCTGGCGCAATTAAAATTTGCGACAGTAGAAAATTATTTTTTGAAAAATTTACTGTAGAAAAGGCAATCCCTGGCGCAATTAAAATTTGCGACAGTAGAAAATTATTTTTTGAAAAATTTACTGTAGAAAAGGAAATCCCTGGCGCAATTAAAATTTGCGACAGTAAAAAATTATTTTTTGAAAAATTTACTAAGAAAAGGCAATCCCTGACGTATTAAAAATTTGCGACAGTAAAAAATTAATTTGTGAAAAATTTACTATAGAAAAGGCAATCCCTGGCGTATTTAAAATTTGCGACAGTAAAAAATTAATTTTTGAAAAATTTACTATAGAAAAGGCAATCCCTGGCGTAATTAAAATTTGCGACAGTAAAAAATTATTTTTTGAAAAATTTACTATAGAAAAGGCAAACCCTGGCGTAATTAGAATTTCCGACAGTAAAAAATTATTTTTTGAAAAATTTACTGTACAAAAGGCAATCCCTGGCGTATTTAAAATTTGCGACAGTAAAAAATTATTTTTTGAAAAATTTACTATAGAAAAGGCAATCCCTGGCGCAATTAAAATTTGCGACAGTAAAAAATTATTTTTTGAAAAATTTACTGTAGTAAAGGCAATCCCTGGCGTAATTAAAATTTGCGACAGTAAAAAATTAGCTTTTGAAAAATTTACTATAGAAAAGGCAATCCCTGGCGCAATTAAAATTTCCGACAGTAGAAAATTAATTTTTGAAAAATTTACTATAGAAAAGGCAAACCCTGGCGTAATTAAAATTTGCGACAGTAGAAAATTATTTTTTGAAAAATTTACTGTAGAAAAGGAAATCCCTGGCGCAATTAAAATTTGCGACAGTAAAAAATTATTTTTTGAAAAATTTACTAAGAAAAGGCAATCCCTGACGTATTTAAAATTTGCGACAGTAAAAAATTAATTTGTGAAAAATTTACTATAGAAAAGGCAATCCCTGGCGTATTTAAAATTTGCGACAGTAAAAAATTAATTTTTGAAAAATTTACTATAGAAAAGGCAATCTCTGGCGTAATTAAAATTTGCGACAGTAAAAAATTATTTTTTGAGAAATTTACTATAGAAAAGGCAATCCCTGGCGCAATTAAAATTTGCGACAGTATAAAATTTAATTTTGAAAAATTTACTATAGAAAAGGCAATCCCTGGCGTAATTAAAATTTGCGACCGTAAAAAATTATTTTTTGTAAAATTTACTGTAGAAAAGGCAATCCCTGGCGCAATTAAAATTTGCGACAGTAAAAAATTATTTTTTGAATAATTTACTATATAAAAGGCAATCCCTGGCGTAATTAAAATTTGCGACAGTAAAAAATTATTTTTTGAAAAATTCACTGTAGAAAAGGCAATCCCTGACGCAATTAAAATTTGCGACAGTAAAAAATTATTTTTTGAATAATTTACTGTAGAAAAGGCAATCCCTGACGCAATTAAAATTTGCGACAGTAGAAAATTATTTTTTGAAAAACTTACTGTAGAAAAGGCAATCCCTGGCGCAATTAAAATTTGCGACAGTAAAAAATTATTTTTTGAATAATTTACTATATAAAAGGCAATCCCTGGCGTAATTAAAATTTGCGACAGTAAAAAATTATTTTTTGAAAAATTCACTGTACAAAAGGCAATCCCTGACGCAATTAAAATTTGCGACAGTAAAAAATTATTTTTTGAATAATTTACTGTAGAAAAGGCAATCCCTGACGCAATTAAATTTTGCGACAGTAAAAAATTATTTTTTGCAAAATTTACTATAGAAAAGGCAATCCCTGGCGTATTTAAAATTTGCGACAGTAAAAAATTAATTTGTGAAAAATTTACTATAGAAAAGGCAATCCCTGGGGCAATTAAAATTTGCGACAGTATAAAATTAAATTTTGAAAAATTTACTATAGAAAAGGCAATCCCTGGCGCAATTAAAATTTGCGACAGTAAAAAATTATTTTTTGAAAAATTTACTGTAGAAAAGGTAATCCCTGGCGCAATTAAAATTTGCGACAGTAAAACATTATTTTTTGAAAAATTTACTATAGAAATGCTAATCCCTGGCGCAATTAAAACTTGCGACAGTAAAAAATTATTTTTTGAAAAATTTACTGTAGAAAAGGCAATCCCAGGCGCAATTAAAATTTGCGACAGTAAAAAATTATTTTTTGAATAATTTACTATAGAAAAGCAATCCCTGGCGCAATTAAAATTTGCGAGAGTAAAAAATTATTTTTTGAAAAATTTACTATAGAAAGGCAATCCCTGGCGTATTCAAAATTTTCGACAGTAAAAAATTAATTTTTCAAAAATTTACTATAGAAAAGGCAAAACCTGGCGTAATTAAAATTTCCGACAGTAAAAAATTATTTTTTGAAAAATTTACTGTACAAAAGGCAATCCCTGGCGTATTTAAAATTTGCGACAGTAAAAAATTATTTTTTGAAAAATTTACTATAGAAAAAGCAATCCCTGGCGCAATTAAAATTTGCGACAGTAAAAAATTATTTTTTGAAAAATTTACTGTAGTAAAGGCAATCCCTGGCGTAATTAAAATTTGCGACAGTAATAAATTAGCTTTTGAAAAATTTACTATAGAAAAGGCAATCCCTGGCGCAATTAAAATTTGCGACAGTAGAAAATTAATTTTTGAAAAATTTACTATAGAAAAGGCAAACCCTGGCGTAATTAAAATTTGCGACAGTAAAAAACTATTTTTTGAAAAATTTACTGTAGAAAAGGCAATCCCTGGCGCAATTAAAATTTGCGACAGTAGAAAATTATTTTTTGAAAAATTTACTGTAGAAAAGGCAATCCCTGGCGCAATTAAAATTTGCGACAGTAGAAAATTATTTTTTGAAAAATTTACTGTAGAAAAGGAAATCCCTGGCGCAATTAAAATTTGCGACAGTAAAAAATTATTTTTTGAAAAATTTACTAAGAAAAGGCAATCCCTGACGTATTAAAAATTTGCGACAGTAAAAAATTAATTTGTGAAAAATTTACTATAGAAAAGGCAATCCCTGGCGTATTTAAAATTTGCGACAGTAAAAAATTAATTTTTGAAAAATTTACTATAGAAAAGGCAATCCCTGGCGTAATTAAAATTTGCGACAGTAAGAAATTATTTTTTGAAAAATTTACTATAGAAAAGGCAAACCCTGGCGTAATTAAAATTTCCGACAGTAAAAAATTTTTTTTTGAAAAATTTACTGCAGAAAAGGCAATCCCTGGCGTATTTAAAATTTGCGACAGTAAAATATTATTTTTTGAAAAATTTACTATAGAAAAGGCAATCCCTGACGTATTTAAAATTTGCGACAGTAAAAAATTATTTTTTGAAAAATTTACTGTAGTAAAGGCAATCCCTGGCGTAATTAAAATTTGCGACAGTAAAAAATTAGCTTTTGAAAAATTTACTATAGAAAAGGCAATCCCTGGCGCAATTAAAATTTCCGACAGTAGAAAATTAATTTTTGAAAAATTTACTATAGAAAAGGCAAACCCTGGCGTAATTAAAATTTGCGACAGTAGAAAATTATTTCTTGAAAAATTTACTGTAGAAAAGGAAATCCCTGGCGCAATTAAAATTTGCGACAGTAAAATATTATTTTTTGAAAAATTTACTAAGAAAAGGCAATCCCTGACGTATTTAAAATTTGCGACAGTAAAAAATTAATTTGTGAAAAATTTACTATAGAAAAGGCAATCCCTGGCGTATTTAAAATTTGCGACAGTAAAAAATTAATTTTTGAAAAATTTACTATAGAAAAGGCAATCTCTGGCGTAATTAAAATTTGCGACAGTAAAAAATTATTTTTTGAAAAATTTACTATAGAAAAGGCAATCCCTGGCGCAATTAAAATTTGCGACAGTATAAAATTTAATTTTGAAAAATTTACTATAGAAAAGGCAATCCCTGGCGTAATTAAAATTTGCGACCGTAAAAAATTATTTTTTGTAAAATTTACTGTAGAAAAGGCAATCCCTGGCGCAATTAAAATTTGCGACAGTAAAAAATTATTTTTTGAATAATTTACTATATAAAAGGCAATCCCTGGCGTAATTAAAATTTGCGACAGTAAAAAATTATTTTTTGAAAAATTCACTGTAGAAAAGGCAATCCCTGACGCAATTAAAATTTGCGACAGTAAAAAATTATTTTTTGAATAATTTACTGTAGAAAAGGCAATCCCTGACGCAATTAAAATTTGCGACAGTAGAAAATTATTTTTTGAAAAACTTACTGTAGAAAAGGCAATCCCTGGCGCAATTAAAATTTGCGACAGTAAAAAATTATTTTTTGGATAATTTACTATATAAAAGGCAATCCCTGGCGTAATTAAAATTTGCGACAGTAAAAAATTATTTTTTGAAAAATTCACTGTAGAAAAGGCAATCCCTGACGCAATTAAAATTTGCGACAGTAAAAAATTATTTTTTGAATAATTTACTGTAGAAAAGGCAATCCCTGACGCAATTAAATTTTGCGACAGTAAAAAATAATTTTTTGCAAAATTTACTATAGAAAAGGCAATCCCTGGCGTATTTAAAATTTGCGACAGTAAAAAATTAATTTGTGAAAAATTTACTATAGAAAAGGCAATCCCTGGGGCAATTAAAATTTGCGACAGTATAAAATTAAATTTTGAAAAATTTACTATAGAAAAGGCAATCCCTGGCGCAATTAAAATTTGCGACAGTAAAAAATTATTTTTTGAAAAATTTACTGTAGAAAAGGCAATCCCTGGCGCAATTAAAATTTGCGACAGTAAAACATTATTTTTTGAAAAATTTACTATAGAAATGGTAATCCCTGGCGCAATTAAAACTTGCGACAGTAAAAAATTATTTTTTGAAAAATTTACTGTAGAAAAGGCAATCCCAGGCGCAATTAAAATTTGCGACAGTAAAAAATTATTTTTTGAATAATTTGCTATAGAAAAGCAATCCCTGGCGCAATTAAAATTTGCGAGAGTAAAAAATTATTTTTTGAAAAATTTACGGTAGAAAAGGCAATCCCTGGCGCAATTAAAATTTGCGACAGTATATAGACAAGGCAATCCCTGGCGCAATTAAAATTTGCGACAGTAGAAAATAATTTTTTGAAAAATTTACTTTATAAAAGGCAATCCCTGGCGTAATTAAAATTTGCGACAGTAAAAAATTAATTTTTGAAAAATTTACTATAGATAAGGCAATCCTTGGCGTAATTAAAATTTGCGACAATAAAAAATTATTTTTTGAAAAATTTACTGTAGAAAAGGCAATCCCTGACGCAATTAAAATTTGCGACAGTAGAAAATTATATTTTGCAAAATTTACTATAGAAAAGGCAATCCCTGGCGCAATTAAAATTTGCGACAGTAGAAAATTATTTTTTGAAAAATTTACTGTAGAAAAGGCAATTCCTGGCGCAATTAAAATTTGCGACAGTAAAAAATAATTTTTTGAAAAATTTACTGTAGAAAAGGCAATCCCTGGCGCAATTAAAATTTGCGACAGTAGAAAATTATTTTTTGAAAAATTTACCTTAGAAAAGGCAATCCCTGGCGCAATTAAAATTTGCCACAGTAGAAAATTATTTTTTGAAAAATTTACTGTAGAAAAGGCAATCCCTGGCGCAATTAAAATTTGCGACAGTAAAAAATTATTTTTTGAAAAATTTACTATAGAAAAGGCAATCCCTGACGTATTTAAAATTTGCGACAGTAAAAAATTAATTTGTGAAAAATTTACTATAGAAAAGGCAATCCCTGGCGTATTTAAAATTTGCGACAGTAAAAAATTAATTTTTGAAAAATTTACTATAGAAAAGGCAATCCCTGGCGTAATTAAAATTTGCGACAGTAAAAAATTATTTTTTGAAAAATTTACTATAGAAAAGGCAATCCCTGGCGCAATAAAAATTTGCGACAGTATAAAATTAAATTTTGAAAAATTTACTATAGAAAAGGCAATCCCTGGCGTAATTAAAATTTGCGACAGTATAAAATTATTTTTTGTAAAATTTACTGTAGAAAAGGCAATCCCTGGCGCAATTAAAATTTGCGACAGTAAAAAATTATTTTTTGAATAATTTACTATAGAAAAGGCAATCCCTGGCGTAATTAAAATTTGCGACAGTAAAAAATTATTTTTTGAAAAATTCACTGTAGAAAAGGCAATCCCTGGCGCAATTAAAATTTCCGACAGTAAAAAATTATTTTTTGAAAAATTTACTGTAGAAAAGGCAATCCCTGGCGCAATTAAAATTTGCGACAATAGAAAATTATTTTTTGAAAAATTTACTGTAGAAATGGCAATCCCTGGCGCAATTAAAATTTGCGACAGTAGAAAATTATTTTTCGACAAATTTACTGTAGAAAAGGCAATCCCTGGCGCAATTAAAATTTGCGACAGTAAAAAATTAATTTTTGAAAAATTTACTATTAAAAAGGCAATCCCTGGCGCAATTAAAATTTGCGACAGTAAAAAAATATTTTTTGAAAAATTTACTATAGAAAAGGCAATCCCTGGCGCAATTAAAATTTGCGACAGTAAAAAATTATGTTTTGCAAAATTTACAATAGAAAAGGCAATCCCTGGTGTATTTAAAATTTGCGACAGTAAAAAATTAATTTGTGAAAAATTTACTAGAGAAAAGGCAATCCCTGGCGCAATTAAAATTTGCGACAGTATAAAATTAAATTTTGAAAAATTTACTATAGAAAAGGCAATCCCTGGCGCAATTAAACTTTGCGACAGTAAAAAATTATTTTTTGAAAAATTTACTATAGAAAAGGCAATCCCTGGCGTAATTAAATTTTTCGACAGTAAAAAATTATTTTTTGCAAAATTTACTGTAGAAAAGGCAATCCCTGGCGCAATTAAAACTTGCGACAGTAAAAAATTATTTTTTGAAAAATTTACTGTAGAAAATTCAGTCCCTGTCGCAATTAAAATTTGCGACAGTAAAAAATTAATTTTTGAAAAATTTACTGTAGAAAAGGCAATCCCTGGCGCAATTAAAATTTGCGACAGTAAAAAATTAATTTTTGAAAAATTTACTATAGATAAGGCAATCCTTGGCGTAATTAAAATTTGCGACAGTAAAAAATTATTTTTTGAAAAATTTACTGTAGAAAAGGCAATCCCTGGCGTATTTAAAATTTGCGACAGTAAAAAATTATTTTTTGAAAAATTTACTATAGAAAAGGCAATCCCTGGCGCAATTAAAATTTGCGACAGTAAAAAATTAGCTTTTGAAAAATTTTCTATAGAAAAGGCAATCCCTGGCGTAATTAAAATTTGCGACAGTAAAAAATTAATTTTTGAAAAATTTACTATAGAAAAGGCAATCCCTGGCGTAATTAAAATTTTCGACAGTAAAAAATTATTTTTTGAATAATTTACTATAGAAGAGGCAATCCCTGGCGTAATTAAAATTTGCGACAGAAAAAAATTATTTTTTGAAAAATTTACTATAGAAAAGGCAATCCCTGGCGTAATTAAAACTTGCGACAGTAAAAAATTATTTTTTGAAAAATTTACTGTAGAAAATTCAATCCCTGCCGCAATTAAAATTTGCGACAGTAAAAAATTATTTTTTGAAAAATTTATTGTAGAAAAGGCAATCCCTGGCGCAATTAAAATTTGCGACAGTAAAAAAATATTTTTTGAATAATTTACTATAGAAAAGGCAATCCCTGGCGTAATTAAAATTTGCGACAGTAAAAAATTATTTTTTGAAAAATTTACTATAGAAAAGGCAATCCCTGGCGCAATTAAAATTTGCGACAGTATAAAATTAAATTTTGAAAAATTTACTATAGAAAAGGCAATCCCTGGCGTATTTAAAATTTGCGACAGTAAAAAATTAATTTGTGAAAATTTTACTATAGAAAAGGCAATCCCTGGCGTAATTAAAATTTTCGACAGTAAAAAATTATTTTTTGAAAAATTCACTGTAGAAAAGGCAATCCCTGGCGCAATTAAAATTTCCGACAGTAAAAAATTATTTTTTGAAAAATTTACTGTAGAAAAGGCAATCCGCGCAATTAAAATTTGCGACAATAGAAAATTATTTTTTGAAAAATTTACTGTAGAAATGGCAATCCCTGGCGCAATTAAAATTTGCGACAGTAGAAAATTATTTTTCGACAAATTTACTGTAGAAAAGGCAATCCCTGGCGCAATTAAAATTTGCGACAGTAAAAAATTAATTTTTGAAAAATTTACTATTAAAAAGGCAATCCCTGGCGCAATTAAAATTTGCGACAGTAAAAAAATATTTTTTGAAAAATTTACTATAGAAAAGGCAATCCCTGGCGCAATTAAAATTTGCGACAGTAAAAAATTATGTTTTGCAAAATTTACAATAGAAAAGGCAATCCCTGGTGTATTTAAAATTTGCGACAGTAAAAAATTAATTTGTGAAAAATTTACTAGAGAAAAGGCAATCCCTGGCGCAATTAAAATTTGCGACAGTATAAAATTAAATTTTGAAAAATTTACTATAGAAAAGGCAATCCCTGGCGCAATTAAACTTTGCGACAGTAAAAAATTATTTTTTGAAAAATTTACTATAGAAAAGGCAATCCCTGGCGTAATTAAATTTTTCGACAGTAAAAAATTATTTTTTGCAAAATTTACTGTAGAAAAGGCAATCCCTGGCGCAATTAAAACTTGCGACAGTAAAAAATTATTTTTTGAAAAATTTACTGTAGAAAATTCAGTCCCTGTCGCAATTAAAATTTGCGACAGTAAAAAATTAATTTTTGAAAAATTTACTGTAGAAAAGGCAATCCCTGGCGCAATTAAAATTTGCGACAGTAAAAAATTAATTTTTGAAAAATTTACTATAGATAAGGCAATCCTTGGCGTAATTAAAATTTGCGACAGTAAAAAATTATTTTTTGAAAAATTTACTGTAGAAAAGGCAATCCCTGGCGCAATTAAAATTTGCGACAGTAGAAAATTATTTTTCGACAAATTTACTGTAGAAAAGGCAATCCCTGGCGCAATTAAAATTTGCGACAGTAAAAAATTAATTTTTGAAAAATTTACTATTAAAAAGGCAATCCCTGGCGCAATTAAAATTTGCGACAGTAAAAAAATATTTTTTGAAAAATTTACTATAGAAAAGGCAATCCCTGGCGCAATTAAAATTTGCGACAGTAAAAAATTATGTTTTGCAAAATTTACAATAGAAAAGGCAATCCCTGGTGTATTTAAAATTTGCGACAGTAAAAAATTAATTTGTGAAAAATTTACTAGAGAAAAGGCAATCCCTGGCGCAATTAAAATTTGCGACAGTATAAAATTAAATTTTGAAAAATTTACTATAGAAAAGGCAATCCCTGGCGCAATTAAAATTTGCGACAGTAAAAAATTATGTTTTGCAAAATTTACAATAGAAAAGGCAATCCCTGGTGTATTTAAAATTTGCGACAGTAAAAAATTAATTTGTGAAAAATTTACTAGAGAAAAGGCAATCCCTGGCGCAATTAAAATTTGCGACAGTATAAAATTAAATTTTGAAAAATTTACTATAGAAAAGGCAATCCCTGGCGCAATTAAACTTTGCGACAGTAAAAAATTATTTTTTGAAAAATTTACTATAGAAAAGGCAATCCCTGGCGTAATTAAATTTTTCGACAGTAAAAAATTATTTTTTGCAAAATTTACTGTAGAAAAGGCAATCCCTGGCGCAATTAAAACTTGCGACAGTAAAAAATTATTTTTTGAAAAATTTACTGTAGAAAATTCAGTCCCTGTCGCAATTAAAATTTGCGACAGTAAAAAATTAATTTTTGAAAAATTTACTGTAGAAAAGGCAATCCCTGGCGCAATTAAAATTTGCGACAGTAAAAAATTAATTTTTGAAAAATTTACTATAGATAAGGCAATCCTTGGCGTAATTAAAATTTGCGACAGTAAAAAATTATTTTTTGAAAAATTTACTGTAGAAAAGGCAATCCCTGGCGTATTTAAAATTTGCGACAGTAAAAAATTATTTTTTGAAAAATTTACTATAGAAAAGGCAATCCCTGGCGCAATTAAAATTTGCGACAGTAAAAAATTAGCTTTTGAAAAATTTTCTATAGAAAAGGCAATCCCTGGCGTAATTAAAATTTGCGACAGTAAAAAATTAATTTTTGAAAAATTTACTATAGAAAAGGCAATCCCTGGCGTAATTAAAATTTTCGACAGTAAAAAATTATTTTTTGAATAATTTACTATAGAAGAGGCAATCCCTGGCGTAATTAAAATTTGCGACAGAAAAAAATTATTTTTTGAAAAATTTACTATAGAAAAGGCAATCCCTGGCGTAATTAAAACTTGCGACAGTAAAAAATTATTTTTTGAAAAATTTACTGTAGAAAATTCAATCCCTGCCGCAATTAAAATTTGCGACAGTAAAAAATTATTTTTTGAAAAATTTATTGTAGAAAAGGCAATCCCTGGCGCAATTAAAATTTGCGACAGTAAAAAAATATTTTTTGAATAATTTACTATAGAAAAGGCAATCCCTGGCGTAATTAAAATTTGCGACAGTAAAAAATTATTTTTTGAAAAATTTACTATAGAAAAGGCAATCCCTGGCGCAATTAAAATTTGCGACAGTATAAAATTAAATTTTGAAAAATTTACTATAGAAAAGGCAATCCCTGGCGTATTTAAAATTTGCGACAGTAAAAAATTAATTTGTGAAAATTTTACTATAGAAAAGGCAATCCCTGGCGTAATTAAAATTTTCGACAGTAAAAAATTATTTTTTGCAAAATTTACTATAGAAGAGGCAATCCCTGGCTTAATTAAAACTTGCGACAGTAAAAAATTATTTTTTGAAAAATTTAGGTAGAAAATTCAACCCCTGCCGCAATTAAAATTTGCGACAGTAAAAAATTATTTTTTGAAAAATTTATTGTAGAAAAGGCAATCCCTGGCGCAATTAAAATTTGCGACAGTAAAAAATTATTTTTTGCAAAATTTACTATAGAAGAGGCAATCCCTGGCGTATTTAAAATTTGCGACAGTAAAAAATTAATTTTTGAAAAATTTACTATAGAAAAGGCAATCCCTGGCGCAATTAAAATTTGCGACAGTAAAAAATTATTTTTTGAAAAATTTACTGTAGAAAAGGCAATCCCTGGCGCAATTAAAATTTGCGACAGTAAAAAATTATTTTTTGAATAATTTACTATAGAAAAGGCAATCCCTGGCGTAATTAAAATTTGCGACAGTAAAAAATTATTTTTTGAAAAATTTACTATAGAAAAGGCAATCCCTGGCACAATTAAAATTTGCGACAGTATAAAATTAAATTTTGAAAAAATTACTATAGAAAAGGCAATCCCTGGCGTAATTAAAATTTGCGACAGTATAAAATTATTTTTTGTAAACTTTACTGTAGAAAAGGCAATCCCTAGCGCAATTAAAATTTGCGACAGTAAAAAAATATTTTTTGATTAATTTACTATAGAAGAGGCAATCCCTGGCGTAATAAAAATTTGCGACAGTAAAAAATTATTTTTTGAAAAATTTACTGTAGAAAAGGCAATCCCTGGCGCAATTAAAATTTGCGACAGTAAAAAATTATTTTTTGAAAAATTTACTGTAGAAAAGGCAATCCCTGGCGCAATTAAAATTTGCGACAGTAAAAAATAATTTTTTGCAAAATTTACTACAGAAGAGGCAATCCCTGGCGTATTTAAAATTTGCGAACGTATAACCTTAATTTTTGAAAAATTTACTATAGAAAAGACAATCCCTGGCGTATTTAAAATTTGCGACAGTAAAAAATTAATTTGTGAAAAATTTAATATAGAAGAGGCAATCCCTGGCGCAATTAAAATTTGAGACAGTAAAAAATTATTTTTTGCAAAATTTACTATAGAAGAGGCAATCCCTGGCGTATTTAAAATTTGCGACAGTAAAATATTATTTTTTGAAAAATTTACTATAGAAAAGGCAATACCTGGCGTATTTAAAATTTGCGACAGTAAAAAATTAATTTTTGAAAAATTTACTATAGAAAAGGCAATCCCTGGCGCAATTAAAATTTGCGACAGTAATAAATAATTTTTTGAAAAATTTACTGTAGAAATGGCAATCCCTGGCGTAATTAAAATTTGCGACAGTAAAAAATTATTTTTTGAATAATTTACTATAGAAAAGGCAATCCCTGGCGTAATTAAAATTTGCGACAGTAAAAAATTATTTTTTGAAAAATTTACTATAGAAAAGGCAATCCCTGGCGCAATTAAAATTTGCGACAGTATAAAATTAAATTTTGAAAAATTTACTATAAAAAAGGCAATCCCTGGCGTAATTAAAATTTGCGACAGTATAAAATTATTTTTTGTAAAATTTACTGTAGAAAAGGCAATCCCTGGCGCAATTAAAATTTGCGACAGTAAAAAATTATTTTTTGATTAATTTTCTATAGAAAAGGCAATCCCTGGCGCAATTAAAATTTGCGACAGTAAAAAATTATTTTTTGAAAAATTTACTATAGAAAAGGCAATCCCTGGCGCAATTAAAATTTGCGACAGTAAAAAATTTTTTTTTGCAAAATTTACTATAGAAAAGCAATCCCTTGCGTATTTAAAATTTGCGACAGTAAAAAATTAATTTGTGAAAAATTTACTATAGAAAAGGCAATCCCTGGCGCAATTAAAATTTGCGACAGTATAAAATTATTTTTTGAAAAATTTACTATAGAAAAGGCAATTCCTGGCGCAATTAAAATTTGCGACAGTATAAAATTAAATTTTGAAAAATTTACTATAGAAAAGGCAATCCCTGGCGAAATTAAAATTTGCGACAGTATAAAATTATTTTTTGTAAACTTTACTGTAGAAAAGGCAATCCCTAGCGCAATTAAAATTTGCGACAGTAAAAAATTATTTTTTGATTAATTTACTATAGAAAAGGCAATCCCTGGCGTTATTAAAATTTGCGACAGTAAAAAATTATTTTTTGAAAAATTTACTGTAGAAAAGGCAATCCCTGGCGCAATTAAAATTCGCGAAAGTAAAAAATTATTTTTTGAAAAATTTACTGCCAGGGAAGGCAATCCCTGGCGCAATTAAAATTTGCGACAGTAAAAAATTATTTTTTGCAAAATTTACAATAGAAGAGGCAATCCTTGGCGTATTTAAAATTTGCGACAGTATAAATTTAATTTTTGAAAAATTTACTATAGAAAAGGCAAACCCTGGCGTATTTAAAATTTGCGACAGTAAAAAATTAATTTGTGAAAAATTTACTATAGAAAAGGCAATCCCTGGCGCAATTAAAATTTGCGACAGTAAAAAATTATTTTTTGCAAAATTTACTATAGAAGAGGCAATCCCTGGCGTATTTAAAATTTGCCACAGTAAAATATTATTTTTTGAAAAATTTACTATAGAAAAGGCAATCCCTGACGCAATTAAAATTTGCGACAGTATAAAATTATTTTTTGAAAAATTTACTATAGAAAAGGCAATCCCTGGCGCAATTAAAATTTGCGACAGTAAAAAATTATTTTTTGCAAAATTTACTATAGAAGAGGCAATCCCTGGCGTATTTAAAATTTGCGACAGTATAAACTTAATTTTTGAAAAATTTACTATAGAAAAGGCAATCCCTGGCGTATTTAAAATTTGCGACAGTAAAAAATTAATTTGTGAAAAATTTACTATAGAAAAGGCAATCCCTGGCGCAATTAAAATTTGCGACAGTTAAAAATTATTTTTTGCAAAATTTACTATAGAAGAGGCAATCCCTGGCGTATTTAAAATTTGCGACAGTAAAATATTATTTTTTGAAAAAGTTACTATAGAAAAGGCAATACCTGGCTTATTTAAAATTTGCGACAGTAAAAAATTAATTTTTGAAAAATTTACTATAGAAAAGGCAATCCCAGGCGCAATTAAAATTTGCGACAGTAAAAAATTATTTTTTGAAAAACTTACCGTAGAAAAGGCAATCCCTGGCGTAATTAAAATTTGCGACAGTAAAAAATTATTTTTTGAATAATTTACTATAGAAAAGGCAATCCCTGGCGTAATTAAAATTTGCGACAGTAAAAAAATATTTTTTGAAAAATTTACAATAGAAAAGGCAATCCCTGGCGCAATTGAAATTTGCGACAGTATAAAATTAAATTTTGAAAAATTTACTATAGAAAAGGCAATCCCTGGCGTAATTAAAATTTGCGACAGTAAAAAATTAATTTGTGAAAAATTTACTATAGAAAAGGCAATCCCTGGCGCAATTAAAATTTGCGACAGTATAAAATTATTTTTTTAAAAAATTTCAATAGAAAAGGCAATCCTTGGCGCAATTAAAATTTGCGACAGTAAAAAATTATTTTTTGCAAAATTTACTATAGAAGAGGCAATCCCTGGCGTATTTAAAATTTGCGACAGTATAAACTTAATTTTTGAAAAATTTACTATAGAAAAGGCAATCCCTGGCGTATTTAAAATTTGCGACAGTAAAAAATTAATTTGTGAAAAATTTACTATGGAAAAGGAAATCCCTGGCGCAATTAAAATTTGCGACAGTAAAATATTTTTTTTTGCATAATTTACTATAGAAGAGGCAATCCCTGGCGTATTTAAAATTTGCGACAGTAAAATATTATTTTTTGAAAAATTTACTATAGAAAAGGCAATACCTGGCTTATTTAAAATTTGCGACAGTAAAAAATTAATTTTTGAAAAATTTACTATAGAAAAGGCAATCCCTGGCGCAATTAAAATTTGCGACAGTAAAAAATTATTTTTTGAAAAATTTACTGTAGAAAAGGCAATCCCTGGCGTAATTAAAATTTGCGACAGTAAAAAATTATTTTTTTCAAAATTTACTATAGAAGAGGCAATCCCTGGCGTATTTAAAATTTGCGACAGTATAAACTTAATTTTTGAAAAATTTACTATAGAAAAGGCAATCCCTGGCGTATTTAAAATTTGCGAAAGTAAAAAATTAATTTGTGAAAAATTTACTATAGAAAAGGCAATCCCTGGCGCAATTAAAATTTGCGACAGTAAAAAATTATTTTTTGCAAAATTTACTATAGAAGAGGCAATCCATGGCGTATTTAAAATTTGCGACAGTAAAATATTATTTTTTGAAAAATTTACTATAGAAAAGGCCCTGGCGTATTTAAAATTTGCGACAGTAAAATATTATTTTTTGAAAAATTTACTATAGAAAAGGCAATCCCTGGCGCAATTAAAATCTGCGACAGAATAAAATTCAATTTTGAAAAATTTACTATAGAAAAGGCAATCCCTGGCGTAATTAAAATTTGCGACAGTATAAAATAATTTTTTGTAAAATTTACTGTAGAAATGGCAATCCCTGGCGCAATTAAAATTTTCGAAAGTAAAAAATTATTTTTTGAAAAATTTACTATAGAAAAGGCAATACCTGGCGTATTTAAAATTTGCGACAGTAAAAAATTATTTTTTGAATAATTTACTATAGAAAAGGCAATCCCTGGCGTAGTTAAAATTTGCGACAATAAAAAATTATTTTTTGAAAAATTTACTGTAGAAAAGGCAATCCCTGGCGCAATTAAAATTTGCGACATTAAAAAATTATTTTTTGCAAAATTTACTATAGAAAAGGCAATCCCTGGCGTATTTAAAATTTGCGACAGTAGAAAACTATTTTTTGAAAAATTTACTGTAGAAAAGGCAATCCCTGGCGCAATTAAAATTTGCGACAGTAAAAAATTAATTTTTGAAAAATTTACTATAGAAAAGGCAATCCCTGGCGCAATTAAAATTTGCGACAGTAAAAAATTATTTTTTGAATAATTTACTATAGAAAAGGCAATCCCTGGCGCAATTAAAATTTGCGACAGTAAAAAATTATTTTTTGAAAAATTTACTGTAGAAAAGGCAATCCCTGGCGCAATTAAAATTTGCGACAGTAAAAAATTATTTTTTGCAAAATTTACTATAGAAAAGGCAATCCCTGGCGTATTTAAAATTTGCGACAGTATAAACTTAATTTTTGAAAAATTTACTATAGAAAAGGCAATCCCTGGCGTATTTAAAATTTGCTACAGTAAAAAATTAATTTGTGAAAAATTTACTATAGAAAAGGCAATCCCTGGCGTATTTAAAATTTGCGACAGTAAAATATTATTTTTTGAAAAATTTACTATAGAAAAGGCAATCCCTGGCGTATTTAAAATTTGCGACTGTAAAAAATTAATTTTTGAAAAATTTACTATAGAAAAGGCAATCCCTGGCGCAATTAAAATTTGCGACAGTAAAAAATTATTTTTTTAAAAATTTACTGTAGAAAAGGCAATCCCTGGCGCAATTAAAATTTGCGACAGTAAAAAATTATTTTTTGAATAATTTACTATAGAAAAGGCAATCCCTGGCGTAATTGAAATTTGCGACAGTAAAAAATAATTTTTTGAAAAATTTACTATAGAAAAGGCAATCCCTGGCGCAATTAAAATTTGCGACAGTATAAAATTAAATTTTGAAAAATTTACTATAGAAAGGGCAATCCCTGGCGTAATTAAAATTTGCGACAGTATAAAATTATTTTTTGTAAAATTTACTGTAGAAAAGGCAATCCCTGGCGCAATTAAAATTTTCGACAGTAAAAAATTATTTTTTGAAAAATTTACTATAGAAAAGGCAATCCCTGGCGTATTTAAAATTTGCGACAGTAAAAAATTATTTTTTGAATAATTTACTATAGAAAAGGCAATCCCTGGCGTAATTAAAATTTGCGACAATAAAAAATTATTTTTTGAAAAATTTACTATAGAAAAGGCAATCCCTGGCGTAATTAAATTTTTCGACAGTAAAAAATTATTTTTTGCAAAATTTACTGTAGAAAAGGCAATCCCTGGCGCAATTAAAACTTGCGACAGTAAAAAAATATTTTTTGAAAAATTTACTGTAGAAAATTCTATCCCTGCCGCATTTAAGATTTGCGACAATAAAAAATTAATTTTTGAAAAATTTACTGTAGAAAAGGCAATCCCTGGTGCAATTAAAATTTGCGACAATAAAAAATTATTTTTGAATAATTTACTATAGAAAAGGCAATCCCTGGCATATTTAAAATTTGCGACAGCAAAAAATTATTTTTTTAAAAATTTACTACAGAAAAGGCAATCCCTGGCGCAATTAAAACTTGCGACAGTAAAAAATTATTTTTTGAAAAATTTACTGTGGAAAATTCAATCCCTGGCGCAATTAAAATTTGCGAAAGTAAAAAATTAATTTTTGAAAAAATTTACTATAGAAAAGGCAATCCCTGGCGCAATTAAAATTTGCGACAGTAGAAAATTATTTTTTGAAAAATTTACTATAGAAAAGGCAATCCCTGGCGCAATTAAAACTTGCGACAGTAAAAAATTATATTTTGAAAAATTTACTGTGGAAAATTCAATCCCTGGCGCAATTAAAATTTGCGACAGTAAAAAATTAATTTTTGAAAAAATTTACTATAGAAAAGGCAATCCCTGGCGCAATTAAAATTTGCGACAGTAAAAAATTATTTTTTGAATAATTTACTATAGAAAAGCCAATCCCTGGCGGATTTAAAATTTGCGACAGTAAAAAATTAATTTGTGAAAAATTTACTATAGAAAAGGCAATCCCTGGCGGATTTAAAATTTGCGACAGTAAAAAATTATTTTTTGAAAAATTTACTATAGAAAAGGCAATCCGTGGCGTAATTAAAATTTGCGACAGTACAAAATTATTTTTTGAAAAATTTACTGTAGAAAAGGCAATCCCTGGCGCAATTAAAATTTGCGACAGCAGAAAATTATTTTTTGAAAAATTTACAATATAAAAGGCAATCCCTGGCGTAATTAAAATTTGCGACAGTAAAAAATAAATTTTTGAAAAATTTACTATAGATAAGGCAATCCCTGGCGTAATTAAAATTTGCGACAGTAAAAAATTATTTTTTGAAAAATTTACTGTAGAAAAGGCAATCCCTGGCGTATTTAAAATTTGCGACAGTAAAAAATTATTTTTTGAAAAATTTACTATAGAAAAGGCAATCCCTGGCGCAATTAAAATTTGCGACAGTAAAAAATTATTTTTTGAAAAATTTACTGTAGTAAAGGCAATCCCTGGCGTAATTAAAATTTGCGACAGAAAAAAGTTAGCTTTTGAAAAATTTACTATAGAAAAGGCAATCCCTGGCGCAATTAAAATTCGCGACAGTAGAAAATTAATTTTTGAAAAATTTACTATAGAAAGGCAATCCCTGGCGTAATTAAAATTTGCGACAGTAAAAAATTATTTTTTGAAAAATTTACTGTAGAAAAGGCAATCCCTGGCGCAATTAAAATTTGCGACAGTAGAAAATTATTTTTTGAAAAATTTACTGTAGAAATGGCAATCCCTGGCGCAATTAAAATTTGCGACAGTAGAAAATAATTTTTTGAAAAATTTACTGAAGAAAAGGCAATCCCAGGCGCAATTAAAATTTGCGACAGTAAAAAATTATTTTTTGAAAAATTTACTATAGAAAAGGCAATCCCTGGCGTATTTAAAATTTGCGACAGTAAAAAATTAATTTTTGAAAAATTTACTATAGAAAAGGCAATCCCTGGCGTAATTAAAATTTGCGACAGTAAAAAATTATTTTTTGAAAAATTTACTGTAGAAAAGGCAATCCCTGACGCAATTAAAATTTGCGACAGTAAAAAAATATTTTTTGAATAATTTACTATAGAAAAGGCAATCCCTGGCGTAATTAAAATTTGCGACAGTAAAAAATTATTTTTTGAAAAATTTACTATAGAAAAGGCAATCCCTGGCGTACTTAAATTTTTCGACAGTAAAAAATTATTTTTTGAAAAATTTACTGTAGAAAAGGCAATCCCTGGCGCAATTAAAATTTGCGACAGTAGAAAATTATTTTTTGAAAAATTTACTGTAGAAAAGGCAATCCCTGGCGCAATTAAAATTTGCGACAGTAGAAAATAATTTTTTGAAAAATTTACTGTAGAAAAGGCAATCCCTGGCGCAATTAAAATCTGCGACAGTAAAAAATTATTTTTTGAAAAATTTACTATAGAAAAGGCAATCCCTGGCGCAATTAAAATTTGCGACAGTAAAAAATTTTTTTTGAATAATTTACTATAGAAAAGGCAATCCCTGGCATATTTAAAATTTGCGACAGCAAAAAATTATTTTTCGAAAAATTTACCACAGAAAAGGCAATCCCTGCCGCAATTAAAACTTGCGACAGTAAAAAATTATTTTTTGAAAAATTTACTGTGGAAAATTCAATCCCTGGCGCAATTAAAATTTGCGACAGTAAAAAATTCATTTTTGAAAAAATTTACTATAGAAAAGGCAATCCCTGGCGCAATTAAAATTTGCGACAGTAAAAAATTATTTTTTGAATAATTTACTATAGAAAAGGCAATCCCTAGCGGATTTAAAATTTGCGACAGTAAAAAATTAATTTGTGAAAAATTTACTATAGAAAAGGCAATCCCTGGCGCAATTAAAATTTGCGACAGTAGAAAATTATTTTTTGAAACATTTACTATAGAAAAGGCAATCCCTGGCGCAATTAAAATTTGCGACAGTAAAAAATTATTTTTTGAAAAATTTACTATAGAAAAGGCAATCCCTGGCGTATTTAAAATTTGCGACAGTAAAAAATTAATTTTTGAAAAATTTACTATAGAAAAGGCAATCCCTGGCGTAATTAAAATTTGCGACAGTAAAAAATTATTTTTTGAAAAATTTACTGTAGAAAAGGCAATCCCTGACGCAATTAAAATTTGCGACAGTAAAAAATTATTTTTTGAATAATTTACTATAGAAAAGGCAATCCCTGGCGTAATTAAAATTTGCGACAGTAAAAAATTATTTTTTGAAAAATTTACTATAGAAAAGGCAATCCCTGGCGTACTTAAATTTTTCGACAGTAAAAAATTATTTTTTGCAAAATTTACTGTAGAAAAGGCAATCCCTGGCGCAGTTAAAACTTGGAACAGTAAAAAATTATTTTTTGCAAAATTTACTGTAGAAAATTCAATCCCTGCCGCAATTAAAAGTTGCGACAGTAAAAAATTAATTTTTGAAAAATTTACTATAGAAAAGGCAATCCCTGGCGCAATTAAAATTTGCGACAGTAGAAAATTATTTTTTGAAAAATTTACTATAGAAAAGGCAATCCCTGGCGCAATTAAAATTTGCGACAGTAAAAAATTATTTTTTGAAAAATTTACTGTAGAAAAGGCAAGCCCTGGCGCAATTAAAATTTGCAACAGTAAAAAATTATTTTTTGAATAATTTACTATAGACAAGGCAATCCCTGGCGTAATTAAAATTTGCGACAGAAAAAAATTATTTTTTGAATAATTTACTATAGAAAAGGCAATCCCTGGCGTAATTAAAATTTGCGACAGTAAAAAATTAGTTTTTGAAAAATTTACTATATAAAAGGCAATCCCTGGCGCAATTAAAATTTGCGACAGTAGAAAATTATTTTTTGAAAAATTTACTATAGAAAAGGCAATCCCTGGCGCAATTAAAATTTGCGACAGTAAAAAATTATTTTTTGAATAATTTACTATAGAAAAGGCAATCCCTGGCGTATTTAAAATTTGCGACAGTAAAAAATTAATTTTTGAAAAATTTACTATAGAAAAGACAATCCCTGGCGTATTTAAAATTTGCGACAGTAAAAAATTTTTTTTGAATAATTTACTATAGAAAAGGCAATCCCTGGCGGATTTAAAATTTGCGACAGTAAAAAATTATTTTTTGAAAAATTTACTATAGAAAAGGCAATCCGTGGCGTAATTAAAATTTGCGACAGTACAAAATTATTTTTTGAAAAATTTACTGTAGAAAAGGCAATCCCTGGCGCAATTAAAATTTGCGACAGCAGAAAATTATTTTTTGAAAAATTTACAATATAAAAGGCAATCCCTGGCGTAATTAAAATTTGCGACAGTAAAAAATTAATTTTTGAAAAATTTACTATAGATAAGGCAATCCCTGGCGTAATTAAAATTTGCGACAGTAAAAAATTATTTTTTGAAAAATTTACTGTAGAAAAGGCAATCCCTGGCGTATTTAAAATTTGCGACAGTAAAAAATTATTTTTTGAAAAATTTACTATAGGAAAGGCAATCCCTGGCGCAATTAAAATTTGCGACAGTAAAAAATTGTTTTTTGAAAAATTTACTGTAGTAAAGGCAATCCCTGGCGTAATTAAAATTTGCGACAGAAAAAAATTAGCTTTTGAAAAACTTACTATAGAAAAGGCAATCCCTGGCGCAATTAAAATTCGCGACAGTAGAAAATTAATTTTTGAAAAATTTACTATAGGCGTAATTAAAATTTGCGACAGTAAAAAATTATTTTTTGAAAAATTTACTGTAGAAAAGGCAATCCCTGGCGCAATTAAAATTTGCGACAGTAGAAAATTATTTTTTGAAAAATTTACTGTAGAAAAGGCAATCCCTGGCGCAATTAAAATTTGCGACAGTAGAAAATAATTTTTTGAAAAATTTACTGTAGAAAAGGCAATCCCTGGCGCAATTAAAATTTGCGACAGTAAAAAATTATTTTTTGAAAAATTTACTATAGAAAAGGCAATCCCTGGCGTATTTAAAATTTGCGACAGTAAAAAATTAATTTTTGAAAAATTTACTATAGAAAAGGCAATCCCTGGCGTAATTAAAATTTGCGACAGTAAAAAATTATTTTTTGAAAAATTTACTGTAGAAAAGGCAATCCCTGACGCAATTAAAATTTGCGACAGTAAAAAATTATTTTTTGAATAATTTACTATAGAAAAGGCAATCCCTGGCGTAATTAAAATTTGCGACAGTAAAAAATTATTTTTTGAAAAATTTACTATAGAAAAGGCAATCCCTGGCGTACTTAAATTTTTCGACAGTAAAAAATTATTTTTTGAAAAATTTACTGTAGAAAAGGCAATCCCTGGCGCAATTAAAATTTGCGACAGTAGAAAATTATTTTTTGAAAAATTTACTGTAGAAAAGGCAATCCCTGGCGCAATTAAAATTTGCGACAGTAGAAAATAATTTGTTGAAAAATTTACTGTAGAAAAGGCAATCCCTGGCGCAATTAAAATTTGCGACAGTAAAAAATTATTTTTTGAAAAATTTACTATAGAAAAGGCAATCCCTGGCGTATTTAAAATTTGCGACAGTAAAAAATTAATTTTTGAAAAATTTACTATAGAAAAGGCAATCCCTGGCGCAATTAAAATTTGCGACAGTAAAAAATTATTTTTGAATAATTTACTATAGAAAAGGCAATCCCTGGCATATTTAAAATTTGCGACAGCAAAAAATTATTTTTCGAAAAATTTACCACAGAAAAGGCAATCCCTGCCGCAATTAAAACTTGCGACAGTAAAAAATTATTTTTTGAAAAATTTACTGTGGAAAATTCAATCCCTGGCGCAATTAAAATTTGCGACAGTAAAAAATTCATTTTTGAAAAAATTTACTATAGAAAAGGCAATCCCTGGCGCAATTAAAATTTGCGACAGTAAAAAATTATTTTTTGAATAATTTACTATAGAAAAGGCAATCCCTAGCGGATTTAAAATTTGCGACAGTAAAAAATTAATTTGTGAAAAATTTACTATAGAAAAGGCAATCCCTGGCGCAATTAAAATTTGCGACAGTAGAAAATTATTTTTTGAAACATTTACTATAGAAAAGGCAATCCCTGGCGCAATTACAATTTGCGACAGTAAAAAATTATTTTTTGAAAAATTTACTATAGAAAAGGCAATCCCTGGAGCATTTAAAATTTGCGACAGTAAAAAATTAATTTTTGAAAAATTTACTATAGAAAAGGCAATCCCTGGCGTAATTAAAATTTGCGACAGTAAAAAATTATTTTTTCAAAAATTTACTGTAGAAAAGGCAATCCCTGACGCAATTAAAATTTGCGACAGTAAAAAATTATTTTTTGAATAATTTACTATAGAAAAGGCAATCCCTGGCGTAATTAAAATTTGCGACAGTAAAAAATTATTTTTTGAAAAATTTACTATAGAAAAGGCAATCCCTGGCGTACTTAAATTTTTCGACAGTAAAAAATTATTTTTTGCAAAATTTACTGTAGAAAAGGCAATCCCTGGCGCAGTTAAAACTTGGAACAGTAAAAAATTATTTTTTGCAAAATTTACTGTAGAAAATTCAATCCCTGCCGCAATTAAAAGTTGCGACAGTAAAAAATTAATTTTTGAAAAATTTACTGTAGAAAAGGCAATCCCTGGCGTAATTAAAATTTGCGACAATAAAAAATTATTTTTTGAAAAATTTACTATAGAAAAGGCAATCCCTCGCGCAATTAAATTATGCGACAGTATAAAATTAAATTTTGAAAAATTTACTATAGAAAAGGCAATCCCTGGCGTAATTAAAATTTGCGACAGTACAAAATTATTTTTTGTAAAATTTACTGTAGAAAAGGCAATCCCTGGCGCAGTTAAAATTTTCGACAGTAAAAAATTATTTTTTGTAAAATTTACTATAGAAAAGGCAATCCCTGGCGTATTTAAAATTTGCAACAGTAAAAAATTATTTTTTGAATAATTTACTATAGAAAAGGCAATCCCTGGCGTAATTAAAATTTGCGACAATAAAAAATTATTTTTTGAAAAATTTACTGTAGAAAAGGCAATCCCTGGCGCAATTAAAATTTGCGACAGTAAAAAATTATTTTTTGCAAAATTTACTGTAGAAAAGGCAATCCCTGGCGCAATTAAAATTTGCGACAGTAGATAATAATTTTTTGAAAAATTTACTGTAGAAAAGGCAATCCCTGGCGCAATTAAAATTTGCGAAAGTAAAAAATTATTTTTTGCAAAATTTACTATAGAAAAGGCAATCCCTGGCGTATTTAAAATTTGCGACAGTAAAAAAATAATTTGTGAAAAATTTACTATAGAAAAGGCAATCCCTGGCGCAATTAAAATTTGCGACAGTATAAAATTATTTTTTGAAAAATTTACTATAGAAAAGGCAATCCCTGGCGCAATTAAAATTTGCGACAGTAAAAAATTATTTTTTGCAAAATTTATTATAGAAGAGGCAATCGCTGGCGTATTTAAAATTTGCGACAGTATAAACTTAATTTTTGAAAAATTTACTATAGAAAAGGCAATCCCTGGCGTATTTAAAATTTGCGACAGTAAAAAATTAATTTGTGAAAAATTTACTATAGAAAAGGCAATCCCTGGCGCAATTAAAATTTGCGACAGTAGAAAATTATTTTTTGCAAAATTTACTATAGAAGAGGCAATCCCTGGCGTATTTAAAATTTGCGACAGTAAAATATTATTTTTTGAAAAAGTTACTATAGAAAAGGCAATACCTGGCTTATTTAAAATTTGCGACAGTAAAAAATTAATTTTTGAAAAATTTACTATAGAAAAGGCAATCCCTGGCGCAATTAAAATTTGCGACAGTAAAAAATTATTTTTTGAAAAATTTACCGTAGAAAAGGCAATCCCTGGCGTAATTAAAATTTGCGACAGTAAAAAATTATTTTTTGAATAATTTACTATAGAAAAGGCAATCCCTGGCGTAATTAAAATTTGCGACAGTAAAAAAATATTTTTTGAAAAATTTACAATAGAAAAGGCAATCCCTGGCGCAATTGAAATTTGCGACAGAATAAAATTAAATTTTGAAAAATTTACTATAGAAAAGGCAATCCCTGGCGTAATTAAAATTTGCGACAGTAAAAAATTAATTTGTGAAAAATTTACTATAGAAAAGGCAATCCCTGGCGCAATTAAAATTTGCGACAGTATAAAATTATTTTTTGAAAAAATTTCAATAGAAAAGGCAATCCCTGGCGCAATTAAAATTTGCGACAGTAAAAAATTATTTTTTGCAAAATTTACTATAGAAGAGGCAATCCCTGGCTTATTTAAAATTTGCGACAGTATAAACTTAATTTTTGAAAAATTTACTATAGAAAAGGCAATCCCTGGCGTATTTAAAATTTGCGACAGTAAAAAATTAATTTGTGAAAAATTTACTATGGAAAAGGAAATCCCTGGCGCAATTAAAATTTGCGACAGTAAAAAATTATTTTTTGCAAAATTTACTATAGAAAAGGCAATCCCTGGCATATTTAAAATTTGCGACAGTAAAATATTATTTTTTGAAAAATTTACTATAGAAAAGGCAATACCTGGCGTAATTAAAATTTGCGACAATAAAAAATTATTTTTTGAAAAATTTACTGTAGAAAAGGCAATCCCTGGCCCAATTAAAATTTGCGACATTAAAAAATTATTTTTTGCAAAATTTACTATAGAAAAGGCAATCCCTGGCGCATTTAAAATTTGCGACAGTAGAAAACTATTTTTTGAAAAATTTACTGTAGAAAAGGCAATCCCTGGCGTATTTAAAATTTGCGACAGTAAAAAATTATTTTTTGAATAATTTACTATAGAAAAGGCAATCCCTGGCGTAATTAAAATTTGCGACAGTAAAAAAATATTTTTTGAAAAATTTACAATAGAAAAGGCAATCCCTGGCGCAATTGAAATTTGCGACAGTATAAAATTAAATTTTGAAAAATTTACTATAGAAAAGGCAATACCTGGCGTAATTAAAATTTGCGACAGTAAAAAATTAATTTGTGAAAAATTTACTATAGAAAAGGCAATCCCTGGCGCAATTAAAATTTGCGACAGTATAAAATTATTTTTTGAAAAAATTTCAATAGAAAAGGCAATCCCTGGCGCAATTAAAATTTGCGACAGTAAAAAATTATTTTTTGCAAAATTTACTATAGAAGAGGCAATCCCTGGCGTATTTAAAATTTGCGACAGTATAAACTTAATTTTTGAAAAATTTACTATAGAAAAGGCAATCCCTGGCGTATTTAAAATTTGCGACAGTAAAAAATTAATTTGTGAAAAATTTACTATGGAAAAGGAAATCCCTGGCGCAATTAAAATTGGCGACAGTAAAAAATTATTTTTTGCAAAATTTACTATAGAAGAGGCAATCCCTGGCGTATTTAAAATTTGCGACAGTAAAATATTATTTTTTGAAAAATTTACTATAGAAAAGGCAATACCTGGCTTATTTAAAATTTGCGACAGTAAAAAATTAATTTTTGAAAAATTTACTATAGAAAAGGCAATCCCTGGCGCAATTAAAATTTGCGACAGTAAAAAATTATTTTTTGAAAAATTTACTGTAGAAAAGGCAATCCCTGGCGTAATTAAAATTTGCGACAGTAAAAAATTATTTTTTTCAAAATTTACTATAGAAGAGGCAATCCCTGGCGTATTTAAAATTTGCGACAGTATAAACTTAATTTTTGAAAAATTTACTATAGAAAAGGCAATCCCTGGCGTATTTAAAATTTGCGAAAGTAAAAAATTAATTTGTGAAAAATTTACTATAGAAAAGGCAATCCCTGGCGCAATTAAAATTTGCGACAGTAAAAAATTATTTTTTGCAAAATTTACTATAGAAGAGGCAATCCATGGTGTATTTAAAATTTGCGACAGTAAAATATTATTTTTTGAAAAATTTACTATAGAAAAGGCCCTGGCGTATTTAAATTTTGCGACAGTAAAATATTATTTTTTGAAAAATTTACTATAGAAAAGGCAATCCCTGGCGCAATTAAAATCTGCGACAGAATAAAATTAAATTTTGAAAAATTTACTATAGAAAAGGCAATCCCTGGCGTAATTAAAATTTGCGACAGTATAAAATAATTTTTTGTAAAATTTACTGTAGAAAAGGCAATCCCTGGCGCAATTAAAATTTTCGAAAGTAAAAAATTATTTTTTGAAAAATTTACTATAGAAAAGGCAATCCCTGGCGTATTTAAAATTTGCGACAGTAAAAAATTATTTTTTGAATAATTTACTATAGAAAAGGCAATCCCTGGCGTAATTAAAATTTGCGGCAATAAAAAATTATTTTTTGAAAAATTTACTGTAGAAAAGGCAATCCCTGGCGCAATTAAAATTTGCGACATTAAAAAATTATTTTTTGCAAAATTTACTATAGAAAAGGCAATCCCTGGCGCATTTAAAATTTGCGACAGTAGAAAACTATTTTTTGAAAAATTTGCTGTAGAAAAGGCAATCCCTGGCGCAATTAAAATTTGCGACAGTAAAAAATTAATTTTTGAAAAATTTACTATAGAAAAGGCAATCCCTGGCGCAATTAAAATTTGCGACAGTAAAAAATTATTTTTTGAATAATTTACTATAGAAAAGGCAATCCCTGGCGCAATTAAAATTTGCGACAGTAAAAAATTAATTTGTGAAAAATTTACTATAGAAAAGGCAATCCCTGGCGCAATTAAAATTTGCGACAGTAAAAAATTATTTTTTGCAAAATTTACTATAGAAGAGGCAATCCCTGGCGTATTTAAAATTTGCGACAATAAAATATTATTTTTTGAAAAATTTACTATAGAAAAGGCAATCCCTGGCGTATTTAAAATTTGCGACTGTAAAAAATTAATTTTTGAAAAATTTACTATAGAAAAGGCAATCCCTGGCGCAATTAAAATTTGCGACAATAAAAAATTATTTTTTTAAAAATTTACTGTAGAAAAGGCAATCCCTGGCGCAATTAAAATTTGCGACAGTAAAAAATTATTTTTTGAATAATTTACTATAGAAAAGGCAATCCCTGGCGTATTTAAAATTTGCGACAGTAAAAAATTAATTTTTGAAAAATTTACTATAGAAAAGACAATCCCTGGCGTATTTAAAATTTGCGACAGTAAAAAATTATTTTTTGAATAATTTACTATAGAAAAGGCAATCCCTGGCGGATTTAAAATTTGCGACAGTAAAAAATTATTTTTTGAAAAATTTACTATAGAAAAGGCAATCCGTGGCGTAATTAAAATTTGCGACAGTACAAAATTATTTTTTGAAAAATTTACTGTAGAAAAGGCAATCCCTGGCGCAATTAAAATTTGCGACAGCAGAAAATTATTTTTTGAAAAATTTTCAATATAAAAGGCAATCCCTGGCGTAATTAAAATTTGCGACAGTAAAAAATTAATTTTTGAAAAATTTACTATAGATAAGGCAATCCCTGGCGTAATTAAAATTTGCGACAGTAAAAAATTATTTTTTGAAAAATTTACTGTAGAAAAGGCAATCCCTGGCGTATTTAAAATTTGCGACAGTAAAAAATTATTTTTTGAAAAATTTACTATAGAAAGGCAATCCCTGGCGCAATTAAAATTTGCGACAGTAAAAAATTATTTTTTGAAAAATTTACTGTAGTAAAGGCAATCCCTGGCGTAATTAAAATTTGCGACAGAAAAAAATTAGCTTTTGAAAAATTTACTATAGAAAAGGCAATCCCTGGCGCAATTAAAATTCGCGACAGTAGAAAATTAATTTTTGAAAAATTTACTATAGAAAGGCAATCCCTGGCGTAATTAAAATTTGCGACAGTAAAAAATTATTTTTTGAAAAATTTACTGTAGAAAAGGCAATCCCTGGCGCAATTAAAATTTGCGACAGTAGAAAATTATTTTTTGAAAAATTTACTGTAGAAAAGGCAATCCCTGGCGCAATTAAAATTTGCGACAGTAGAAAATAATTTTTTGAAAAATTTACTGTAGAAAAGGCAATCCCTGGCGCAATTAAAATTTGCGACAGTAAAAAATTATTTTTTGAAAAATTTACTATAGAAAAGGCAATCCCTGGCGTATTTAAAATTTGCGACAGTAAAAAATTAATTTTTGAAAAATTTACTATAGAAAAGGCAATCCCTGGCGTAATTAAAATTTGCGACAGTAAAAAATTATTTTTTGAAAAATTTACTGTAGAAAAGGCAATCCCTGACGCAATTAAAATTTGCGACAGTAAAAAATTATTTTTTGAATAATTTACTATAGAAAAGGCAATCCCTGGCGTAATTGAAATTTGCGACAGTAAAAAATTATTTTTTGAAAAATTTACTATAGAAAAGGCAATCCCTGGCGTACTTAAATTTTTCGACAGTAAAAAATTATTTTTTGAAAAATTTACTGTAGAAAAGGCAATCCCTGGCGCAATTAAAATTTGCGACAGTAGAAAATTATTTTTTGAAAAATTTACTGTAGAAAAGGCAATCCCTGGCGCAATTAAAATTTGCGACAGTAGAAAATAATTTTTTGAAAAATTTACTGTAGAAAAGGCAATCCCTGGCGCAATTAAAATTTGCGACAGTAAAAAAATATTTTTTGAAAAATTTACTATAGAAAAGGCAATCCGTGGCGTATTTAAAATTTGCGACAGTAAAAAATTCATTTTTGAAAAATTTACTATAGAAAAGGCAATCCCTGGCGCAATTAAAATTTGCGACAGTAAAAAATTATTTTTGAATAATTTACTATAGAAAATTCAATCCCTGGCATATTTAAAATTTGCGACAGCAAAAAATTATTTTTCGAAAAATTTACCACAGAAAAGGCAATCCCTGCCGCAATTAAAACTTGCGACAGTAAAAAATTATTTTTTGAAAAATTTACTGTGGAAAATTCAATCCCTGGCGCAATTAAAATTTGCGACAGTAGAAAATTATTTTTTGAAACATTTACTATAGAAAAGGCAATCCCTGGCGCAATTAAAATTTGCGACAGTAAAAAATTATTTTTTGAAAAATTTACTATAGAAAAGGCAATCCCTGGCGTATTTAAAATTTGCGACAGTAAAAAATTAATTTTTGAAAAATTTACTATAGAAAAGGCAATCCCTGGCGTAATTAAAATTTGCGACAGTAAAAAATTATTTTTTGAAAAATTTACTGTAGAAAAGGCAATCCCTGACGCAATTAAAATTTGTGACAGTAAAAAATTATTTTTTGAATAATTTACTATAGAAAAGGCAATCCCTGGCGTAATTAAAATTTGCGACAGTAAAAAATTATTTTTTGAAAAATTTACTATAGAAAAGGCAATCCCTGGCGTACTTAAATTTTTCGACAGTAAAAAATTATTTTTTGCAAAATTTACTGTAGAAAAGGCAATCCCTGGCGCAGTTAAAACTTGGAACAGTAAAAAATTATTTTTTGCAAAATTTACTGTAGAAAATTCAATCCCTGCCGCAATTAAAAGTTGCGACAGTAAAAAATTAATTTTTGAAAAATTTACTGTAGAAAAGGCAATCCCTGGCGTAATTAAAATTTGCGACAATAAAAAATTATTTTTTGAAAAATTTACTATAGAAAAGGCAATCCCTCGCGCAATTAAAATATGCGACAGTATAAAATTAAATTTTGCAAAATTTACTATAGAAAAGGCAATCCCTGGCGTATTTAAAATTTGCGACAGTAAAAAATTAATTTGTGAAAAATTTACTATAGAAAAGGCAATCCCTGGCGCAATTAAAATTTGCGACAGTATAAAATTATTTTTTGAAAAATTTACTATAGAAAAGGCAATCCCTGGCGCAATTAAAATTTGCGACAGTAAAAAATTATTTTTTGCAAAATTTACTATAGAAGAGGCAATCCCTGGCGTATTTAAAATTTGCGACAGTATAAACTTAATTTTTGAAAAATTTACTATAGAAAAGGCAATCCCTGGCGTATTTAAAATTTGCGACAGTAAAAAATTAATTTGTGAAAAATTTACTATAGAAAAGGCAATCCCTGGCGCAATTAAAATTTGCGACAGTAAAAAATTATTTTTTGCAAAATTTACTATAGAAGAGGCAATCCCTGGCGTATTTAAAATTTGCGACAGTAAAATATTATTTTTTGAAAAAGTTACTATAGAAAAGGCAATACCTGGCTTATTTAAAATTTGCGACATTAAAAAATTAATTTTTGAAAAATTTACTATAGAAAAGGCAATCCCTGGCGCAATTAAAATTTGCGACAGTAAAAAATTATTTTTTGAAAAATTTACCGTAGAAAAGGCAATCCCTGGCGTAATTAAAATTTGCGACAGTAAAAAATTATTTTTTGAATAATTTACTATAGAAAAGGCAATCCCTGGCGTAATTAAAATTTGCGACAGTAAAAAAATATTTTTTGAAAAATTTACAATAGAAAAGGCAATCCCTGGCGCAATTGAAATTTGCGACAGTATAAAATTAAATTTTGAAAAATTTACTATAGAAAAGGCAATCCCTGGCGTAATTAAAATTTGCGACAGTAAAAAATTAATTTATGAAAAATTTACTATAGAAAAGGCAATCCCTGGCGCAATTAAAATTTGCGACAGTATAAAATTATTTTTTGAAAAAATTTCAATAGAAAAGGCAATCCCTGGCGCAATTAAAATTTGCGACAGTAAAAAATTATTTTTTGCAAAATTTACTATAGAAGAGGCAATCCCTGGCGTATTTAATATTTGCGACAGTATAAACTTAATTTTTGAAAAATTTACTATAGAAAACGCAATCCCTGGCGTATTTAAAATTTGCGACAGTAAAAAATTAATTTGTGAAAAATTTACTATGGAAAAGGAAATCCCTGGCGCAATTAAAATTTGCGACAGTAAAAAATTATTTTTTGCAAAATTTACTATAGAAGAGGCAATCCCTGGCGTATTTAAAATTTGCGACAGTAAAATATTATTTTTTGAAAAATTTACTATAGAAAAGGCAATACCTGACTTATTTAAAATTTGCGACAGTAAAAAATTAATTTTTGAAAAATTTACTATAGAAAAGGCAATCCCTGGCGCAATTAAAATTTGCGACAGTAAAAAATTATTTTTTGAAAAATTTACTGTAGAAAAGGCAATTCCTGGCGTAATTAAAATTTGCAACAGTAAAAAATTATTTTTTTCAAAATTTACTATAGAATAGGCAATCCCTGGCGTATTTAAAATTTGCGACAGTATAAACTTAATTTTTGAAAAAATTACTATAGAAAAGGCAATCCCTGGCGTATTTAAAATTTGCGAAAGTAAAAAATTAATTTGTGAAAAATTTACTATAGAAAAGGCAATCCCTGACGCAATTAAAATTTGCGACAGTAAAAAATTATTTTTTGCAAAATTTACTATAGAAGAGGCAATCCATGGCGTATTTAAAATTTGCGACAGTAAAATATTATTTTTTGAAAAATTTACTATAGAAAAGGCCCTGGCGTATTTAAAATTTGCGACAGTAAAATATTATTTTTTGAAAAATTTACTATAGAAAAGGCAATCCCTGGCGCAATTAAAATCTGCGACAGAATAAAATTTAATTTTGAAAAATTTACTATAGAAAAGGCAATCCCTGGCGTAATTAAAATTTGCGACAGTATAAAATAATTTTTTGTAAAATTTACTGTAGAAAAGGCAATCCCTGGCGCAATTAAAATTTTCGAAAGTAAAAAATTATTTTTTGAAAAATTTACTATAGAAAAGGCAATCCCTGGCGTATTTAAAATTTGCGACAGTAAAAAATTATTTTTTGAATAATTTACTATAGAAAAGGCAATCCCTGGCGTAATTAAAATTTGCGACAATAAAAAATTATTTTTTGAAAAATTTACTGTAGAAAAGGCAATCCCTGGCGCAATTAAAATTTGCGACATTAAAAAATTATTTTTTGCAAAATTTACTATAGAAAAGGCAATCCCTGGCGCATTTAAAATTTGCGACAGTAGAAAACTATTTTTTGAAAAATTTACTGTAGAAAAGGCAATCCCTGGCGCAATTAAAATTTGCGACAGTAAAAAATTAATTTTTGAAAAATTTACTATAGAAAAGGCAATCCCTGGCGCAATTAAAATTTGCGACAGTAAAAAATTATTTTTTGAATAATTTACTATAGAAAAGGCAATCCCTGGCGTAATTAAAATTTGCGACAGTAAAATATTATTTTTTGAAAAATTTACTATAGAAAAGGCAATCCCTGGCGTATTTAAAATTTGCGACTGTAAAAAATTAATTTTTGAAAAATTTACTATAGAAAAGGCAATCCCTGGCGCATTTAAAATTTGCGACAGTAGAAAACTATTTTTTGAAAAATTTACTGTAGAAAAGGCAATACCTGGCGCAATTAAAATTTGCGACAGTAAAAAATTAATTTTTGAAAAATTTACTATAGAAAAGGCAATCCCTGGCGCAATTAAAATTTGCGACAGTAAAAATTATTTTTTGAATAATTTACTAAAGAAAAGGCAATCCCTGGCGCAATTAAAATTTGCGACAGTAAAAAATTAATTTGTGAAAAATTTACTATAGAAAAGGCAATCCCTGGCGCAATTAAAATTTGCGACAGTAAAAAATTATTTTTTGCAAAATTTACTATAGAAGAGGCAATCCCTGGCGTATTTAAAATTTGCGACAGTAAAATATTATTTTTTGAAAAATTTACTATAGAAAAGGCAATCCATGTCGTATTTAAAATTTGTGACTGTAAAAAATTAATTTTTGAAAAATTTACTATAGAAAAGGCAATCCCTGGCGCAATTAAAATTTGCGACAGTAAAAAATTATTTTTTTAAAAATTTACTGTAGAAAAGGCAATCCCTGGCGCAATTAAAATTTGCGACAGTAAAAAATTATTTTTTGAATAATTTACTATAGAAAAGGCAATCCCTGGCGTAATTAAAATTTGCGACAGTAAAAAATAATTTTTTGAAAAATTTACTATAGAAAAGGCAATCCCTGGCGCAATTAAAATTTGCGACAGTATAAAATTAAATTTTGAAAAATTTACTATAGAAAGGGCAATCCCTGGCGTAATTAAAATTTGCGACAGTATAAAATTATTTTTTGTAAAATTTACTGTAGAAAAGGCAATCCCTGGCGCAATTAAAATTTTCGACAGTAAAAAATTATTTTTTGAAAAATTTACTATAGAAAAGGCAATCCCTGGCCTATTTAAAATTTGCGACAGTAAAAAATTATTTTTTGAATAATTTACTATAGAAAAGGCAATCCCTGGCGTAATTAAAATTTGCGACAATAAAAAATTATTTTTTGAAAAATTTACTATAGAAAAGGCAATCCCTGGCGTAATTAAATATTTCGACAGTAAAAAATTATTTTTTGCAAAATTTACTGTAGAAAAGGCAATCCCTGGCGCAATTAAAACTTGCGACAGTAAAAAAATATTTTTTGAAAAATTTACTGTAGAAAATTCTATCCCTGCCGCATTTAAGATTTGCGACAATAAAAAATTAATTTTTGAAAAATTTACTGTAGAAAAGGCAATCCCTGGTGCAATTAAAATTTGCGACAGTAAAAAATTATTTTTGAATAATTTACTATAGAAAAGGCAATCCCTGGCATATTTAAAATTTGCGACAGCAAAAAATTATTTTTTTAAAAATTTACTACAGAAAAGGCAATCCCTGGCGCAATTAAAACTTGCGACAGTAAAAAATTATTTTTTGAAAAATTTACTGTGGAAAATTCAATCCCTGGCGCAATTAAAATTTGCGACAGTAAAAAATTAATTTTTGAAAAAATTTACTATAGAAAAGGCAATCCCTGGCGCAATTAAAATTTGCGACAATAAAAAATTATTTTTTGAATAATTTACTATAGAAAAGCCAATCCCTGGCGGATTTAAAATTTGCGACAGTAAAAAATTAATTTGTGAAAAATTTACTATAGAAAAGGCAATCCCTGGCGCAATTAAAATTTGCGACAGTAGAAAATTATTTTTTGAAAAATTGACTATAGAAAAGGCAATCCCTGGCGCAATTAAAATTTGCGACAGTAAAAAATTATTTTTTGAAAAATTTACTGTAGAAAAGGCAAGCCCTGGCGCAATTAAAATTTGCAACAGTAAAAAATTATTTTTTGAATAATTTACTATAGACAAGGCAATCCCTGGCGTAATTAAAATTTGCGACAGAAAAAAATTATTTTTTGAATAATTTACTATAGAAAGGCAATCCCTGGCGTAATTAAAATTTGCGACAGTAAAAAATTAGTTTTTGAAAAATTTACTATATAAAAGGCAATCCCTGGCGCAATTAAAATTTGCGACAGTAGAAAATTATTTTTTGAAAAATTTACTATAGAAAAGGCAATCCCTGGCGCAATTAAAATTTGCGACAGTAAAAAATTATTTTTTGAATAATTTACTATAGAAAAGGCAATCCCTGGCGTATTTAAAATTTGGGACAGTAAAAAATTAATTTTTGAAAAATTTACTATAGAAAAGACAATCCCTGGCGTATTTAAAATTTGCGACAGTAAAAAATTATTTTTTGAATAATTTACTATAGAAAAGGCAATCCCTGGCGGATTTAAAATTTGCGACAGTAAAAAATTATTTTTTGAAAAATTTACTATAGAAAAGGCAATCCGTGGCGTAATTAAAATTTGCGACAGTACAAAATTATTTTTTGAAAAATTTACTGTAGAAAAGGCAATCCCTGGCGCAATTAAAATTTGCGACAGCAGAAAATTATTTTTTGAAAAATTTACAATATAAAAGGCAATCCCTGGCGTAATTAAAATTTGCGACAGTAAAAAATTAATTTTCGAAAAATTTACTATAGATAAGGCAATCCCTGGCGTAATTAAAATTTGCGACAGTAAAAAATTATTTTTTGAAAAATTTACTGTAGAAAAGGCAATCCCTGGCGTATTTAAAATTTGCGACAGTAAAAAATTATTTTTTGAAAAATTTACTATAGAAAAGGCAATCCCTGGCGTAATTAAATTTTTCGACAGTAAAAAATTATTTTTTGCAAAATTTACTGTAGAAAAGGCAATCCCTGGCGCAATTAAAACTTGCGACAGTAAAAAAATATTTTTTGAAAAATTTACTGTAGAAAATTCTATCCCTGCCGCATTTAAGATTTGCGACAATAAAAAATTAATTTTTGAAAAATTTACTGTAGAAAAGGCAATCCCTGGTGCAATTAAAATTTGCGACAGTAAAAAATTATTTTTGAATAATTTACTATAGAAAAGGCAATCCCTGGCATATTTAAAATTTGCCACAGCAAAAAATTATTTTTTTAAAAATTTACTACAGAAAAGGCAATCCCTGGCGCAATTAAAACTTGCGACAGTAAAAAATTATTTTTTGAAAAATTTACTGTGGAAAATTCAATCCCTGGCGCAATTAAAATTTGCGACAGTAAAAAATTAATTTTTGAAAAAATTTACTATAGAAAAGGCAATCCCTGGCGCAATTAAAATTTGCGACAGTAAAAAATTATTTTTTGAATAATTTACTATAGAAAAGCCAATCCCTGGCGGATTTAAAATTTGCGACAGTAAAAAATTAATTTGTGAAAAATTTACTATAGAAAAGGCAATCCCTGGCGCAATTAAAATTTGCGACAGTAGAAAATTATTTTTTGAAAAATTTACTATAGAAAAGGCAATCCCTGGCGCAATTAAAATTTGCGACAGTAAAAAATTATTTTTTGAAAAATTTACTGTAGAAAAGGCAAGCCCTGGCGCAATTAAAATTTGCAACAGTAAAAAATTATTTTTTGAATAATTTACTATAGACAAGGCAATCCCTGGCGTAATTAAAATTTGCGACAGAAAAAAATTATTTTTTGAATAATTTACTATAGAAAAGGCAATCCCTGGCGTAATTAAAATTTGCGACAGTAAAAAATTAGTTTTTGAAAAATTTACTATATAAAAGGCAATCCCTGGCGCAATTAAAATTTGCGACAGTAGAAAATTATTTTTTGAAAAATTTACTATAGAAAAGGCAATCCCTGGCGCAATTAAAATTTGCGACAGTAAAAAATTATTTTTTGAATAATTTACTATAGAAAAGGCAATCCCTGGCGTATTTAAAATTTGGGACAGTAAAAAATTAATTTTTGAAAAATTTACTATAGAAAAGACAATCCCTGGCGTATTTAAAATTTGCGACAGTAAAAAATTATTTTTTGAATAATTTACTATAGAAAAGGCAATCCCTGGCGGATTTAAAATTTGCGACAGTAAAAAATTGTTTTTTGAAAAATTTACTATATAAAAGGCAATCCGTGGCGTAATTAAAATTTGCGAGAGTACAAAATTATTTTTTGAAAAATTTACTGTAGAAAAGGCAATCCCTGGCGCAATTAAAATTTGCGACAGCAGAAAATTATTTTTTGAAAAATTTACAATATAAAAGGCAATCCCTGGCGTAATTAAAATTTGCGACAGTAAAAAATTAATTTTAGAAAAATTTACTATAGATAAGGCAATCCCTGGCGTAATTAAAATTTGCGACAGTAAAAAATTATTTTTTGAAAAATTTACTGTAGAAAAGGCAATCCCTGGCGTATTTAAAATTTGCGACAGTAAAAAATTATTTTTTGAAAAATTTACTATAGAAAGGCAATCCCTGGCGTAATTGAAATTTGCGACAGAAAAAAATTATTTTTTGAATAATTTACTATAGAAAAGGCAATCCCTGGCGTAAATAAAATTTGCGACAGTAAAAAATTAGTTTTTGAAAAATTTACTATATAAAAGGCAATCCCTGGCGCAGTTAAAATTTGCGACAGTAGAAAATTATTTTTTGAAAAATTTACTATAGAAAAGGCAATCCCTGGCGCAATTAAAATTTGCGACAGTAAAAAATTATTTTTTGAATAATTTACTATAGAAAAGGCAATCCCTGGCGTATTTAAAATTTGGGACAGTAAAAAATTAATTTTTGAAAAATTTACTATAGAAAAGACAATCCCTGGCGTATTTAAAATTTGCGACAGTAAAAAATTATTTTTTGAATAATTTACTATAGAAAAGGCAATCCCTGGCGGATTTAAAATTTGCGACAGTAAAAAATTATTTTTTGAAAAATTTACTATAGAAAAGGCAATCCGTGGCGTAATTAAAATTTGCGACAGTACAAAATTATTTTTTGAAAAATTTACTGTAGAAAAGGCAATCCCTGGCGCAATTAAAATTTGCGACAGCAGAAAATTATTTTTTGAAAAATTTACAATATAAAAGGCAATCCCTGGCGTAATTAAAATTTGCGACAGTAAAAAATTAATTTTTGAAAAATTTACTATAGATAAGGCAATCCCTGGCGTAATTAAAATTTGCGACAGTAAAAAATTATTTTTTGAAAAATTTACTGTAGAAAAGGCAATCCCTGGCGTATTTAAAATTTGCGACAGTAAAAAATTATTTTTTGAAAAATTTACTATAGAAAAGGCAATCCCTGGCGCAATTAAAATTTGCGACAGTAAAAAATTATTTTTTGAAAAATTTACTGTAGTAAAGGCAATCCCTGGCGTAATTAAATTTTGCGACAGAAAAAAATTAGCTTTTGAAAAATTTACTATAGAAAAGGCAATCCCTGGCGCAATTAAAATTCGCGACAGTAGAAAATTAATTTTTGAAAAATTTACTATAGAAAGGCAATCGCTGGCGTAATTAAAATTTGCGACAGTAAAAAATTATTTTTTGAAAAATTTACTGTAGAAAAGGCAATCCCTGGCGCAATTAAAATTTGCGACAGTAGAAAATTATTTTTTGAAAAATTTACTGTAGAAAAGGCAATCCCTGGCGCAATTAAAATTTGCGACAGTAGAAAATAATTTTTTGAAAAATTTACTGTAGAAAAGGCAATCCCTGGCGCAATTAAAATTTGCGACAGTAAAAAATTATTTTTTGAAAAATTTACTATAGAAAAGGCAATCCCTGGCGTATTTAAAATTTGCGACAGTAAAAAATTAATTTTTGAAAAATTTACTATAGAAAAGGCAATCCCTGGCGTAATTAAAATTTGCGACAGTAAAAAATTATTTTTTGAAAAATTTACTGTAGAAAAGGCAATCCCTGACGCAATTAAAATTTGCGACAGTAAAAAATTATTTTTTGAATAATTTACTATAGAAAAGGCAATCCCTGGCGTAATTAAAATTTGCGACAGTAAAAAATTATTTTTTGAAAAATTTACTATAGAAAAGGCAATCCCTGGCGTACTTAAATTTTTCGACAGTAAAAAATTATTTTTTGCAAAATTTACTGTAGAAAAGGCAATCCCTGGCGCAGTTAAAACTTGGAACAGTAAAAAATTATTTTTTGCAAAATTTACTGTAGAAAATTCAATCCCTGCCGCAATTAAAAGTTGCGACAGTAAAAAATTAATTTTTGAAAAATTTACTGTAGAAAAGGCAATCCCTGGCGCAATTAAAATTTGCGACAGTAAAAAATTATTTTTGAATAATTTACTATAGAAAAGGCAATCCCTGGCATATTTAAAATTTGCGACAGCAAAAAATTATTTTTCGAAAAATTTACCACAGAAAAGGCAATCCCTGCCGCAATTAAAACTTGCGACAGTAAAAAATTATTTTTTGAAAAATTTACTGTGGAAAATTCAATCCCTGGCGCAATTAAAATTTGCGACAGTAAAAAATTATTTTTTGAAAAATTTACTATAGAAAAGGCAATCCCTGGCGTACTTAAATTTTTCGACAGTAAAAAATTATTTTTTGAAAAATTTACTGTAGAAAAGGCAATCCCTGACGCAATTAAAATTTGCGACAGTAAAAAATTATTTTTTGAATAATTTACTATAGAAAAGGCAATCCCTGGCGTAATTAATATTTGCGACAGAAAAAAAATTATTTTTTGATAATTTACTATAGAAAAGGCAATCCCTGGCGCAATTAAAATTTGCGACAATAGAAAATAATTTTTTGAAAAATTTACTGTTCGAAAGGCAATCCCTGGCGCAATTAAAATTTGCGACAGTAGAAAATTATTTTTTGAAAAATTTACTGTAGAAAAGGCAATCCCTGGCGCAATTAAAATTTGCGACAGTAAAAAATTAATTTGCTAAAATTTACTATAGAAAAGGCAATCCCTGGCGTATTTAAAATTTGCGACAGTAAAAAATTAATTTTTGAAAAATTTACTATAGAAAAGGCAATCCCTGGCGTAATTAAAATTTGCGACAGTAAAAAATTATTTTTTGAAAAATTTACTGTAGAAAAGGCAATCCCTGGCGCAATTAAAATTTGCGACAGTAAAAAATTATTTTTTGAATAATTTACTATAGAAAAGGCAATCCCTGGCGTAATTAATATTTGCGACAGAAAAAAATTATTTTTTGATAATTTACTATAGAAAAGGCAATCCCTGGCGCAATTAAAATTTGCGACAATAGAAAATAATTTTTTGAAAAATTTACTGTTCGAAAGGCAATCCCTGGCGCAATTAAAATTTGCGACAGTAGAAAATTATTTTTTGAAAAATTTACTGTAGAAAAGGCAATCCCTGGCGCAATTAAAATTTGCGACAGTAAAAAATTAATTTGTTAAAATTTACTTAGAAAAGGCAATCCCTGGCGTATTTAAAATTTGCGACAGTAAAAAATTAATTTTTGAAAAATTTACTATAGAAAAGGCAATCCCTGGCGTAATTAAAATTTGCGACAGTAAAAAATTATTTTTTGAAAAATTTACTGTAGAAAAGGCAATCCCTGGCGCAATTAAAATTTGCGACAGTAAAAAATTATTTTTTGAATAATTTACTATAGAAAAGGCAATCCCTGGCGTAATTAAAATTTGCGACAGTAAAAATTATTTTTTGAAAAATTTACTATAGAAAAGGCAATCCCTGGCGTACTTAAATTTTTCGACAGTAAAAAATTATTTTTTGCAAAATTTACTGTAGAAAAGGCAATCCCTGGCGCAATTAAAACTTGGAACAGTAAAAAATTATTTTTTGCAAAATTTACTGTAGAAAATTCAATCCCTGCCGCAATTAAAATTTGGGACAGTAAAAAATTAATTTTTGAAAAAATTTACTATAGAAAAGGCAATCCCTGGCGTAATTAAAATTTGCGACAGTAAAAAATTATTTTTGAATAATTTACTATAGAAAAGGCAATCCCTGGCATATTCAAAATTTGCGACAGCAAAAAATTATTTTTCGAAAAATTTACCACAGAAAAGACAATCCCTGGCGCAATTAAAACTTGCGACAGTAAAAAATTATTTTTTGAAAATTTACTGTGGAAAATTCAATCCCTGGCGCAATTAAAATTTGCGACAGTAAAAAATTAATTTTTGAAAAAATTTACTATAGAAAAGGCAATCCCTGGCGTAATTAAAATTTGCGACAGTAAAAAATTATTTTTTGAAAAATTTACTGTAGAAAAGGCAATCCCTGGCGTAATTAAAATTTGCGACAGTAAAAAATTATCTTTTGCAAAATTTACTATAGAAAAGCAATCCCTGGCGTATTTAAAATTTGCGACAGTAAAAAATTAATTTTTGAAATATTTACTATAGAAAAGGCAATCCCTGGCGTATTTAAAATTTGCGACAGTAAAAAATTAATATTTGAAAAATTTACTATAGAAAAGGCAATCCCTGGCGTAATTAAAATTTGCGACAGTACAAAATTATTTTTGAAAAATTTACTGTAGAAAAGGCAATCCCTGGCGCAATTAAAATTTGCGACAGCAGAAAATTATTTTTTGAAAAATTTACAATATAAAAGGCAATCCCTGGCGTAATTAAAATTTGCGACAGTAAAAAATTAATTTTTGAAAAATTTACTATAGATAAGGCAATCCCTGGCGTAATTAAAATTTGCGACAGTAAAAAATTATTTTTTGAAAAATTTACTGTAGAAAAGGCAATCCCTGGCGTATTTAAAATTTGCGAGAGTAAAAAATTATTTTTTGAAAAATTTACTATAGAAAGGCAATCCCTGGCGTAATTAAAATTTGCGACAGAAAAAAATTATTTTTTGAATAATTTACTATAGAAAAGGCAATCCCTGGCGTAATTAAAATTTGCGACAGTAAAAAATTAGTTTTTGAAAAATTTACTATATAAAAGGCAATCCCTGGCGCAATTAAAATTTGCGACAGTAGAAAATTATTTTTTGAAAAATTTACTATAGAAAAGGCAATCCCTGGCGCAATTAAAATTTGCGACAGTTAAAAATTATTTTTTGAATGATTTACTATAGAAAAGGCAATCCCTGGCGTATTTAAAATTTGGGAGAGTAAAAAATTAATTTTTGAAAAATTTACTATAGAAAAGACAATCCCTGGCGTATTTAAAATTTGCGACAGTAAAAAATTATTTTTTGAATAATTTACTATAGAAAAGGCAATCCCTGGCGGATTTAAAATTTGCGACAGTAAAAAATTATTTTTTGAAAAATTTACTATAGAAAAGGCAATCCGTGGCGTAATTAAAATTTGCGACAGTACAAAATTATTTTTTGAAAAATTTACTGTAGAAAAGGCAATCCCTGGCGCAATTAAAATTTGCGACAGCAGAAAATTATTTTTTGAAAAATTTACAATATAAAAGGCAATCCCTGGCGTAATTAAAATTTGCGACAGTAAAAAATTAATTTTTGAAAAATTTACTATAGATAAGGCAATCCCTGGCGTAATTAAAATTTGCGACAGTAAAAAATTATTTTTTGAAAAATTTACTGTAGAAAAGGCAATCCCTGGCGTATTTAAAATTTGCGACAGTAAAAAATTATTTTTTGAAAAATTTACTATAGAAAAGGCAATCCCTGGCGCAATTAAAATTTGCGACAGTAAAAAATTTTTTTTGAAAAATTTACTGTAGTAAAGGCAATCCCTGGCGTAATTAAAATTTGCGACAGAAAAAAATTAGCTTTTGAAAAATTTACTATAGAAAAGGCAATCCCTGGCGCAATTAAAATTCGCGACAGTAGAAAATTAATTTTTGAAAAATTTACTATAGAAAGGCAATCCCTGGCGTAATTAAAATTTGCGACAGTAAAAAATTATTTTTTGAAAAATTTACTGTAGAAAAGGCAATCCCTGGCGCAATTAAAATTTGCGACAGTAGAAAATTATTTTTTGAAAAATTTACTGTAGAAAAGGCAATCCCTGGCGCAATTAAAATTTGCGACAGTAGAAAATAATTTTTTGAAAAATTTACTGTAGAAAAGGCAATCCCTGGCGCAATTAAAATTTGCGACAGTAAAAAATTATTTTTTGAAAAATTTACTATAGAAAAGGCAATCCCTGGCGTATTTAAAATTTGCGACAGTAAAAAATTAATTTTTGAAAAATTTACTATAGAAAAGGCAATCCCTGGCGTAATTAAAATTTGCGACAGTAAAAAATTATTTTTTGAAAAATTTACTGTAGAAAAGGCAATCCCTGACGCAGTTAAAATTTGCGACAGTAAAAAATTATTTTTTGAATAATTTACTATAGAAAAGGCAATCCCTGGCGTAATTAAAATTTGCGACAATAAAAAATTATTTTTTGAAAAATTTACTATAGAAAAGGCAATCCCTGGCGTACTTAAATTTTTCGACAGTAAAAAATTATTTTTTGCAAAATTTACTGTAGAAAAGGCAATCCCTGGCGCAGTTAAAACTTGGAACAGTAAAAAATTATTTTTTGCAAAATTTACTGTAGAAAATTCAATCCCTGCCGCAATTAAAAGTTGCGACAGTAAAAAATTAATTTTTGAAAAATTTACTGTAGAAAAGGCAATCCCTGGCGCAATTAAAATTTGCGACAGTAAAAAATTATTTTTGAATAATTTACTATAGAAAAGGCAATCCCTGGCATATTTAAAATTTGCGACAGCAAAAAATTATTTTTCGAAAAATTTACCACAGAAAAGGCAATCCCTGCCGCAATTAAAACTTGCGACAGTAAAAAATTATTTTTGAAAAATTTACTGTGGAAAATTCAATCCCTGGCGCAATTAAAATTTGCGACAGTAAAAAATTCATTTTTGAAAAAATTTACTATAGAAAAGGCAATCCCTGGCGCAATTAAAATTTGCGACAGTAAACAATTATTTTTTGAATAATTTACTATAGAAAAGGCAATCCCTAGCGGATTTAAAATTTGCGACAGTAAAAAATTAATTTGTGAAAAATTTACTATAGAAAAGGCAATCCCTGGCGCAATTAAAATTTGCGACAGTAGAAAATTATTTTTTGAAACATTTACTATAGAAAAGGCAATCCCTGGCGCAATTAAAATTTGCGACAGTAAAAAATTATTTTTTGAAAAATTTACTGTAGAAAAGGCATTCCCTGGCGCAATTAAAATTTGCGACAGTAAAAAATTATTTTTTGAATAATTTACTATAGAAAAGGCAATCCCTGGCGTAATTAATATTTGCGACAGAAAAAAATTATTTTTGATAATTTACTATAGAAAAGGCAATGCCTGGCGCAATTAAAATTTGCGACAATAGAAAATAATTTTTTGAAAATTTACTGTTCGAAAGGCAATCCCTGGCGCAATTAAAATTTGCGACAGTAGAAAATTAATTTTTGAAAAATTTACTGTAGAAAAGGCAATCCCTGGCGCAATTAAAATTTGCGACAGTAAAAAATTAATTTGTTAAAATTTACTATAGAAAAGGCAATCCCTGGCGTATTTAAAATTTGCGACAGTAAAAAATTAATTTTTGAAAAATTTACTATAGAAAAGGCAATCCCTGGCGTAATTAAAATTTGCGACAGTAAAAAATTATTTTTTGAAAAATTTACTGTAGAAAAGGCAATCCCTGGCGCAATTAAAATTTGCGACAGTAAAAAATTATTTTTTGAATAATTTACTATAGAAAAGGCAATCCCTGGCGTAATTAAAATTTGCGACAGTAAAAAATTATTTTTTGAAAAATTTACTATAGAAAAGGCAATCCCTGGCGTACTTAAATTTTTCGACAGTAAAAAATTATTTTTTGCAAAATTTACTGTAGAAAAGGCAATCCCTGGCGCAATTAAAACTTGGAACAGTAAAAAATTATTTTTTTGCAAAATTTACTGTAGAAAATTCAATCCCTGCCGCAATTAAAATTTGGGGACAGTAAAAAATTAATTTTTGAAAAATTTACTGTAGAAAAGGCAATCCCTGGCGCAATTAAAATTTGCGACAGTAAAAAAATATTTTTGAATAATTTACTATAGAAAAGGCAATCCCTGGCATATTTAAAATTTGCGACAGCAAAAAATTATTTTTCGAAAAATTTACCACAGAAAAGACAATCCCTGGCGCAATTAAAACTTGCGACAGTAAAAAATTATGTTTTGAAAAATTTACTGTGGAAAATTCAATCCCTGGCGCAATTAAAATTTGCGACAGTAAAAAATTAATTTTTGAAAAAATTTACTATAGAAAAGGCAATCCCTGGCGTAATTAAAATTTGCGACAGTAAAAAATTATTTTTTGAAAAATTTACTGTAGAAAAGGCAATCCCTGGCGTAATTAAAATTTGCGACAGTAAAAAATTATCTTTTGCAAAATTTACTATAGAAAAGCAATCCCTGGCGTATTTAAAATTTGCGACAGTAAAAAATTAATTTTTGAAATATTTACTATATAAAAGGCAATCCCTGGCGTATTTAAAGTTTGCGACAGTAAAAAATTAATATTTGAAAAATTTACTATAGAAAAGGCAATCCCTGGCGTAATTAAATTTGCGACAGTAAAAAATTATTTTTTTAAAAATTTACTGTAGAAAAGGCAATCCCTGGCGTAATTAAAATTTGCGACAGTAAAAAATTATCTTTTGCAAAATTTACTATAGAAAAGCAATCCCTGGCGTATTTAAAATTTGCGACAGTAAAAAATTAATTTTTGAAAAATTTACTATATAAAAGGCAATCCCTGGCGTAATTAAAATTTGCGACAGTAAAAAATAATTTTTTGAAAAATTTACTGTAGAAAAGGCAATCCCTGGCGTAATTAAAATTTGCGACAATAAAAAATTATTTTTTGAATAATTTACTATAGAAAAGGCAATCCTGGCGCAATTAAAATTTGCGACAGTAAAAAATTATTTTTTGAATAATTTACTATAGAAAAGGCAATCCCTGGCGTATTTAAAATTTGCGACAGTAAAAAATTAATTTGTGTAAAATTTACTGTAGAAATGGCAATCCCTGGCGTAGTTAAAATTTGCGACAGTAAAAAATTATTTTTTGAAAAATTTACTATAGAAAAGGCAATCCTTGGCGCAGTTAAAATTTGCGACAGTAGAAAATTAATTTTTGAAAAATTTACTATAGAAAAGGCAATCCCTGGCGTAATTAAAATTTGCGACAGTAAAAAATTAATTTGTGAAAAATTTACTATAGAAAGGCAATCCCTGGCGTATTTAAAATTTGCGACAGTAAAAAATTAATATTTGAAAAATTTACTATAGAAAAGGCAATCCCTGGCGTAATTAAAATTTGCGACAGTAAAAAATTATTTTTTGAAAAATTTACTGTAGAAAAGGCAATCCCTGGCGTAATTAAAATTTGCGACAGTAAAAAATTATCTTTTGCAAAATTTACTATAGAAAAGCAATCCCTGGCGTATTTAAAATTTGCGACAGTAAAAAATTAATTTTTGAAAAATTTACTATATAAAAGGCAATCCCTGGCGTAATTAAAATTTGCGACAGTAAAAAATAATTTTTTGAAAAATTTACTGTAGAAAAGGCAATCCCTGGCGCAATTAAAATTTGCGACAATAAAAAATTATTTTTTGAATAATTTACTATAGAAAAGGCAATCCTGGCGCAATTAAAATTTGCGACAGTAAAAAATTATTTTTTGAATAATTTACTATAGAAAAGGCAACCCCTGGCGTATTTAAAATTTGCGACAGTAAAAAATTAATTTGTGTAAAATTTACTGTAGAAAAGGCAATCCCTGGCGTAGTTAAAATTTGCGACAGGAAAAAATTATTTTTTGAAAAATTTACCGTAGAAAAGCAATCCCTGGCGTATTTAAAATTTGCGACAGTAAAAAAGTAATATTTGAAAAATTTACTATAGAAAAGGCAATCCCTGGCGAAATTAAAATTTGGGACAGTAAAAAATTATTTTTTGAAAAGTTTACTGTAGAAAAGGCAATCCCTGGCGCAATTAAAATTTGCGACAGTAAAAAAATATTTTTTGAATAATTCACTATAGAAAAGGCAACCCTAGCGCAATTAAAATTTGCGACAGTAAAAAATTATCTTTTGCAAAATTTACTATAGAAAAGGCAATCCCTGGCGTATTTAAAATTTGCGACAGTAAAAAACTATTTTTTGAAAAATTTTCTGTAGAAAAGGCAATCCCTGGCGCAATTAAAATTTGCGACAGTAAAAAAATATTTTTTGAAAAATTTACTGTAGAAAAGGCAATCCCTGACGCGATTAAAATTTGCGACAGTAAAAAAATATTTTTTGAATAATTTACTATAGAAAAGGCAATCCTGGCGCAATTAAAATTTGCGACAGTAAAAAATTATTTTTTGAATAATTTACTATAGAAAAGCAATCCCTGGCGTATTTAAAATTTGCGACAGTAAAAAATTAATTTGTGTAAAATTTACTGTATAAAAGGTAATCCCTGACGTAATTAAAATTTGCGACAGGAAAAAATTATTTTTTGAAAAAATTTACTGTAGAAAAGGCAATCCCTGGCGTAATTAAAATTTGCGACAGTAAAAAATTAATTTTTGAAAAATTTACTATAGAAAAGGCAATCCCTGGCGTAATTAAAATTTGGGACAGTAAAAAATTATTTTTTGAAAAATTTACTGTAGAAAAGGCAATCCCTGGCACAATTAAAATTTGCGACAGTAAAAAATAATTTTTGAAAAATTTACTGTAGAAAAGGCAATCCTTGGCGCAATTAAAATTTGCGACAGTAGAAAATTATTTTTTGAAAAATTTACTGTACAAAAGGCAATCCCTGGCGTATTTAAAATTTGCGAGAGTAAAAAATTATCTTTTGCAAAATTTACTATAGAAAAGCAATCCCTGGCGTATTTAAAATTTGCGACAGTAAAAAATTATTTTTTGAAAAATTTACTATAGAAAAGGCAATCCGTGGCGTAATTAAAATTTGCGACAGTACAAAATTATTTTTTGAAAAATTTACTGTAGAAAAGGCAATCCCTGGCGCAATTAAAATTTGCGACAGTAAAAAATTATTTTTTGAATAATTTACTATAGAAAAGTCAATCCTGGCGCAATTAAAATTTGCGACAGTAGAAAATAATTTTTTGAAAAATTTACTGTAGAAAAGGCAATCCCTGGCGCAATTAAAATTTGCGACAGTAAAAAATTATTTTTTGAAAAATTTACTGTAGAAAAGGCAATCCCTGACGCAATTAAAATTTGCGACAGTAAAAAATTATTTTTTGAAAAATTTACTGTAGAAAAGGCAATCCCTGACGCAATTAAAATTTGCGACAGTAAAAAATTATTTTTTGAATAATTTACTATAGAAAAGGCAATCCCTGGCGTAATTAAAATTTGCGACAGTAAAAAATTATTTTTTGAAAAATTTACTATAGAAAAGGCAATCCCTGGCGTACTTAAATTTTTCGACAGTAAAAAATTATTTTTTGCAAAATTTACTGTAGAAAAGGCAATCCCTGGCGCAGTTAGAACTTGGAACAGTAAAAAATTATTTTTTGCAAAATTTACTGTACAAAATTCAATCCCTGCCGCAATTAAAAGTTGCGACAGTAAAAAATTAATTTTTGAAAAAATTTACTATAGAAAAGGCAATCCCTGGCGCAATTAAAATTTGCGACAGTAAAAAATTATTTTTTGAATAATTTACTATAGAAAAGGCAATCCCAAGCGGATTTAAAATTTGCGACAGTAAAAAATTAATTTGTGAAAAATTTACTATAGAAAAGGCAATCCCTGGCGCAATTAAAATTTGCGACAGTAGAAAATTATTTTTTGAAACATTTACTATAGAAAAAGCAATCCCTGGCGCAATTAAAATTTGCGACAGTAAAAAATTATTTTTTGAAAAATTTACTGTAGAAAAGGCATTCCCTGGCGCAATTAAAATTTGCGACAGTAAAAAATTATATTTTGAATAATTTACTATAGAAAAGGCAATCCCTGGCGTAATTAATATTTGCGACAGAAAAAAACTATTTTTTGAATAATTTACTATAGAAAAGGTAATCCCTGGCGTAATTAAAATTTGCGACAGTAAAAAATTAGTTTTTGAAAAATTTACTATATAAAAGGCAATCCCTGGCGCAATGAAAATTTGCGACAGTAGAAAATTATTTTTTGAAAAATTTACTATAGAAAAGGCAATCCCTGGCGCAATTAAAACTTGCGACAGTAAAAAAATATTTTTTGAATAATTTACTATAGAAAAGGCAATCCCTAGCGGATTTAAAATTTGCGACAGTAAAAAATTAATTTGTGAAAAATTTACTATAGAAAAGGCAATCCCTGAAGCAATTAAAATTTGCGACAGTAGAAAATTATTTTTTGAAACATTTACTATAGAAAAGGCAATCCCTGGCGCAATTAAAATTTGCGACAGTAAAAAATTATTTTTTGAAAAATTTACTGTAGAAAAGGCATTCCCTGGCGCAATTAAAATTTGCGACAGTAAAAAATTATTTTTTGAATAATTTACTATAGAAAAGGCAATCCCTGGCGTAGTTAATATTTGCGACAGAAAAAAATTATTTTTTGAATAATTTACTATAGAAAAGGTAATCCCTGGCGTAATTAAAATTTGCGACAGTAAAAAATTAGTTTTTGAAAAATTTACTATATAAAAGGCAATCCCTGGCGCAATGAAAATTTGCGACAGTAGAAAATTATTTTTTGAAAAATTTACTATAGAAAAGGCAATCCCTGGCGCAATTAAAATTTGCGACAGTAAAAAATTATTTTTTGAATAATTTACTATAGAAAAGGCAATCCCTGGCGTATTTAAAATTTGCGACAGTAAAAAATTAATTTTTGCAAAATTTACTATAGGAAAGACAATCCCTGGCGTATTTAAAATTTGCGACAGTAAAAAATTATTTTTTGAATAATTTACTATGGAAAAGGCAATCCCTGGCGGATTTAAAATTTGCGACAGTAAAAAATTAATTTTTGAAAAATTTACTATATAAAAGGCAATCCCTGGCGTAATTAAAATTTGCGACAGTAAAAAATAATTTTTTGAAAAATTTACTGTAGAAAAGGCAATCCCTGGCGCAATTAAAATTTGCGACAATAAAAAATTATTTTTTGAATAATTTACTATAGAAAAGGCAATCCCTGGCGTATTTAAAATTTGCGACAGTAAAAAATTATTTTTTGAAAAATTTACTGTAGAAAAGGCAATCTCTGGCGCAATTAAAATTTGCGACAGTAAAAAAATATTTTTTGAAAAATTTACTGTAGAAAAGGCAATCCCTGGCGCAATTAAAATTTGCGACAGTAAAAAAATATTTTTTGAATAATTTACTATAGAAAAGGCAATCCTGGCGCAATTAAAATTTGCGACAGTAAAAAATTATTTTTTGAATAATTTACTATAGAAAAGGCAATCCCTGGCGTATTTAGAATTTGCGACAGTAAAAAATTAATTTGTGTAAAATTTACTATATAAAAGGTAATCCCTGACGTAATTAAAATTTGCGACAGGAAAAAATTGTTTTTTGAAAAATTTACTGTAGAAAAGGCAATCCCTGGCGTAATTAAAATTTGCGACAGTAAAAAATTAATTTTTGAAAAATTTACTATAGAAAAGGCAATCCCTGGCGTAATTAAAATTTGGGACAGTAAAAAATTATTTTTTGAAAAATTTACTGTAGAAAAGGCAATCCCTGGCACAATTAAAATTTGCGACAGTAAAAAATAATTTTTGAAAAATTTACTGTAGAAAAGGCAATCCTTGGCGCAATTAAAATTTGCGACAGTAGAAAATTATTTTTTGAAAAATTTACTGTACAAAAGGCAATCCCTGGCGTATTTAAAATTTGCGACAGTAAAAAATTATCTTTTGCAAAATTTACTATAGAAAAGCAATCCCTGGCGTATTTAAAATTTGCGACAGTAAAAAATTATTTTTTGAAAAATTTACTATAGAAAAGGCAATCCGTGGCGTAATTAAAATTTGCGACAGTACAAAATTATTTTTTGAAAAATTTACTGTAGAAAAGGCAATCCCTGGCGCAATTAAAATTTGCGACAGTAAAAAATTATTTTTTGAATAATTTACTATAGAAAAGTCAATCCTGGCGCAATTAAAATTTGCGACAGTAGAAAATAATTTTTTGAAAAATTTACTGTAGAAAAGGCGCCTGGCGCAATTAAAATTTGCGACAGTAAAAAATTATTTTTTGAAAAATTTACTATAGAAAAGGCAATCCCTGGCGTACTTAAATTTTTCGACAGTAAAAAATTATTTTTTGCAAAATTTACTGTAGAAAATGCAATCCCTGGCGCAGTTAGAACTTGGAACAGTAAAAAATTATTTTTTGCAAAATTTTCTGTAGAAAATTCAATCCCTGCCGCAATTAAAAGTTGCGACAGTAAAAAATTAATTTTTGAAAAATTTACTATAGAAAAGGCAATCCCTGGCGTAATTAAAATTTGCGACAGTAAAAAATTATTTTTTGAAAAATTTACTGTAGAAAAGGCAATCCCTGACGCAATTAAAATTTGCGACAGTAAAAAATTATTTTTGAATAATTTACTACAGAAAAGGCAATTCCTGGCATATTTAAAATTTGCGACAGCAAAAAATTATTTTTCGAAAAATTTACCACAGAAAAGGCAATCCCTGCCGCAATTAAAACTTGCGACAGTAAAAAATTATTTTTTGAAAAATTTACTGTGGAAAATTCAATTCCTGGCGCAATTAAAATTTGCGACAGTAAAATATTCATTTTTGAAAAAATTTACTATAGAAAAGGCAATCCCTGGCGCAATTAAAATTTGCGACAGTAAAAAATTATTTTTTGAATAATTTACTATAGAAAAGGCAATCCCTAGCGGATTTAAAATTTGCGACAGTAAAAAATTAATTTGTGAAAAATTTACTATAGAAAAGGCAATCCCTGGCGCAATTAAAATTTGCGACAGTAGAAAATTATTTTTTGAAACATTTACTATAGAAAAGGCAATCTCTGGCGCAATTAAAATTTGCGACAGTAAAAAATTATTTTTTGAAAAATTTACTGTAGAAAAGGCATTCCCTGGCGCAATTAAAATTTGCGACAGTAAAAAATTATATTTTGAATAATTTACTATAGAAAAGGCAATCCCTGGCGTAATTAATATTTGCGACAGAAAAAAACTATTTTTTGAATAATTTATTATAGAAAAGGTAATCCCTGGAGTAATTAAAATTTGCGACAGTAAAAAATTAGTTTTTGAAAAATTTACTATATAAAAGGCAATCCCTGGCGCAATGAAAATTTGCGACAGTAGAAAATTTTTTTTTGAAAAATTTACTATAGAAAAGGCAATCCCTGGCGCAATTAAAACTTGCGACAGTAAAAAAATATTTTTTGAATAATTTACTATAGAAAAGGCAAGCCCTAGCGGATTTAAAATTTGCGACAGTAAAAAATTAATTTGTGAAAAATTTACTATAGAAAAGGCAATCCCTGGCGCAATTAAAATTTGCGACAGTAGAAAATTATTTTTTGAAACATTTACTATAGAAAAGGCAATCCCTGGCGCAATTAAAATTTGCGACAGTAAAAAATTATTTTTTGAAAAATTTACTGTAGAAAAGGCATTCCCTGGCGCAATTAAAATTTGCGACAGTAAAAAATTATTTTTTGAATAATTTACTATAGAAATGGCAATCCCTGGCGTAGTTAATATTTGCGACAGAAAAAAATTATTTTTTGAATAATTTACTATAGAAAAGGTAATCCTTGGCGTAATTAAAATTTGCGACAGTAAAAAATTAGATTTTGAAAAATTTACTATATAAAAGGCAATCCCTGGCGCAATGAAAATTTGCGACAGTAGAAAATTATTTTTTGAAAAATTTACTATAGAAAAGGCAATCCCTGGCGCAATTAAAATTTGCGACAGTAAAAAATTATTTTTTGAATAATTTACTATAGAAAAGGCAATCCCTGGCGTATTTAAAATTTGCGACAGTAAAAAATTAATTTTTGCAAAATTTACTATAGGAAAGACAATCCCTGGCGTATTTAAAATTTGCGACAGTAAAAAATTATTTTTTGAATAATTTACTATGGAAAAGGCAATCCCTGGCGGATTTAAAATTTGCGACAGTAAAAAATTATTTTTTGAAAAATTTATTATAGAAAAGGCAATCCGTGGCGTAATTAAAATTTGCGACAGTACAAAATTATTTTTTGAAAAATTTACTGTAGAAAAGGCAATCCCTGGCGCAATTAAAATCTGCGACAGCAGAAAATTATTTTTTGAAAAATTTACTGTACAAAAGGCAATCCCTGGCGTATTTAAAATTTGCGAGAGTAAAAAATTATCTTTTGCAAAATTTACTATAGAAAAGCAATCCCTGGCGTATTTAAAATTTGCGACAGTAAAAAATTATTTTTTGAAAAATTTACTATAGAAAAGGCAATCCGTGGCGTAATTAAAATTTGCGACAGTACAAAATTATTTTTTGAAAAATTTACTGTAGAAAAGGCAATCCCTGGCGCAATTAAAATTTGCGACAGTAAAAAATTATTTTTTGAATAATTTACTATAGAAAAGTCAATCCTGGCGCAATTAAAATTTGCGACAGTAGAAAATAATTTTTTGAAAAATTTACTGTAGAAAAGGCAATCCCTGGCGCAATTAAAATTTGCGACAGTAAAAAATTATTTTTTGAAAAATTTACTGTAGAAAAGGCAATCCCTGACGCAATTAAAATTTGCGACAGTAAAAAATTATTTTTTGAAAAATTTACTGTAGAAAAGGCAATCCCTGACGCAATTAAAATTTGCGACAGTAAAAAATTATTTTTTGAATAATTTACTATAGAAAAGGCAATCCCTGGCGTAATTAAAATTTGCGACAGTAAAAAATTATTTTTTGAAAAATTTACTATAGAAAAGGCAATCCCTGGCGTACTTAAATTTTTCGACAGTAAAAAATTATTTTTTGCAAAATTTACTGTAGAAAAGGCAATCCCTGGCGCAGTTAGAACTTGGAACAGTAAAAAATTATTTTTTGCAAAATTTACTGTACAAAATTCAATCCCTGCCGCAATTAAAAGTTGCGACAGTAAAAAATTAATTTTTGAAAAAATTTACTATAGAAAAGGCAATCCCTGGCGCAATTAAAATTTGCGACAGTAAAAAATTATTTTTTGAATAATTTACTATAGAAAAGGCAATCCCAAGCGGATTTAAAATTTGCGACAGTAAAAAATTAATTTGTGAAAAATTTACTATAGAAAAGGCAATCCCTGGCGCAATTAAAATTTGCGACAGTAGAAAATTATTTTTTGAAACATTTACTATAGAAAAAGCAATCCCTGGCGCAATTAAAATTTGCGACAGTAAAAAATTATTTTTTGAAAAATTTACTGTAGAAAAGGCATTCCCTGGCGCAATTAAAATTTGCGACAGTAAAAAATTATATTTTGAATAATTTACTATAGAAAAGGCAATCCCTGGCGTAATTAATATTTGCGACAGAAAAAAACTATTTTTTGAATAATTTACTATAGAAAAGGTAATCCCTGGCGTAATTAAAATTTGCGACAGTAAAAAATTAGTTTTTGAAAAATTTACTATATAAAAGGCAATCCCTGGCGCAATGAAAATTTGCGACAGTAGAAAATTATTTTTTGAAAAATTTACTATAGAAAAGGCAATCCCTGGCGCAATTAAAACTTGCGACAGTAAAAAAATATTTTTTGAATAATTTACTATAGAAAAGGCAATCCCTAGCGGATTTAAAATTTGCGACAGTAAAAAATTAATTTGTGAAAAATTTACTATAGAAAAGGCAATCCCTGAAGCAATTAAAATTTGCGACAGTAGAAAATTATTTTTTGAAACATTTACTATAGAAAAGGCAATCCCTGGCGCAATTAAAATTTGCGACAGTAAAAAATTATTTTTTGAAAAATTTACTGTAGAAAAGGCATTCCCTGGCGCAATTAAAATTTGCGACAGTAAAAAATTATTTTTTGAATAATTTACTATAGAAAAGGCAATCCCTGGCGTAGTTAATATTTGCGACAGAAAAAAATTATTTTTTGAATAATTTACTATAGAAAAGGTAATCCCTGGCGTAATTAAAATTTGCGACAGTAAAAAATTAGTTTTTGAAAAATTTACTATATAAAAGGCAATCCCTGGCGCATTGAAAATTTGCGACAGTAGAAAATTATTTTTTGAAAAATTTACTATAGAAAAGGCAATCCCTGGCGCAATTAAAATTTGCGACAGTAAAAAATTATTTTTTGAATAATTTACTATAGAAAAGGCAATCCCTGGCGTATTTAAAATTTGCGACAGTAAAAAATTAATTTTTGCAAAATTTACTATAGGAAAGACAATCCCTGGCGTATTTAAAATTTGCGACAGTAAAAAATTATTTTTTGAATAATTTACTATGGAAAAGGCAATCCCTGGCGGATTTAAAATTTGCGACAGTAAAAAATTAATTTTTGAAAAATTTACTATATAAAAGGCAATCCCTGGCGTAATTAAAATTTGCGACAGTAAAAAATAATTTTTTGAAAAATTTACTGTAGAAAAGGCAATCCCTGGCGCAATTAAAATTTGCGACAATAAAAAATTATTTTTTGAATAATTTACTATAGAAAAGGCAATCCCTGGCGTATTTAAAATTTGCGACAGTAAAAAATTATTTTTTGAAAAATTTACTGTAGAAAAGGCAATCCCTGGCGCAATTAAAATTTGCGACAGTAAAAAAATATTTTTTGAAAAATTTACTGTAGAAAAGGCAATCCCTGGCGCAATTAAAATTTGCGACAGTAAAAAAATATTTTTTGAATAATTTACTATAGAAAAGGCAATCCTGGCGCAATTAAAATTTGCGACAGTAAAAAATTATTTTTTGAATAATTTACTATAGAAAAGGCAATCCCTGGCGTATTTAGAATTTGCGACAGTAAAAAATTAATTTGTGTAAAATTTACTATATAAAAGGTAATCCCTGACGTAATTAAAATTTGCGACAGGAAAAAATTGTTTTTTGAAAAATTTACTGTAGAAAAGGCAATCCCTGGCGTAATTAAAATTTGCGACAGTAAAAAATTAATTTTTGAAAAATTTACTATAGAAAAGGCAATCCCTGGCGTAATTAAAATTTGGGACAGTAAAAAATTATTTTTTGAAAAATTTACTGTAGAAAAGGCAATCCCTGGCACAATTAAAATTTGCGACAGTAAAAAATAATTTTTGAAAAATTTACTGTAGAAAAGGCAATCCTTGGCGCAATTAAAATTTGCGACAGTAGAAAATTATTTTTTGAAAAATTTACTGTACAAAAGGCAATCCCTGGCGTATTTAAAATTTGCGACAGTAAAAAATTATCTTTTGCAAAATTTACTATAGAAAAGCAATCCCTGGCGTATTTAAAATTTGCGACAGTAAAAAATTATTTTTTGAAAAATTTACTATAGAAAAGGCAATCCGTGGCGTAATTAAAATTTGCGACAGTACAAAATTATTTTTTGAAAAATTTACTGTAGAAAAGGCAATCCCTGGCGCAATTAAAATTTGCGACAGTAAAAAATTATTTTTTGAATAATTTACTATAGAAAAGTCAATCCTGGCGCAATTAAAATTTGCGACAGTAGAAAATAATTTTTTGAAAAATTTACTGTAGAAAAGGCGCCTGGCGCAATTAAAATTTGCGACAGTAAAAAATTATTTTTTGAAAAATTTACTATAGAAAAGGCAATCCCTGGCGTACTTAAATTTTTCGACAGTAAAAAATTATTTTTTGCAAAATTTACTGTAGAAAATGCAATCCCTGGCGCAGTTAGAACTTGGAACAGTAAAAAATTATTTTTTGCAAAATTTTCTGTAGAAAATTCAATCCCTGCTGCAATTAAAAGTTGCGACAGTAAAAAATTAATTTTTGAAAAATTTACTATAGAAAAGGCAATCCCTGGCGTAATTAAAATTTGCGACAGTAAAAAATTATTTTTTGAAAAATTTACTGTAGAAAAGGCAATCCCTGACGCAATTAAAATTTGCGACAGTAAAAAATTATTTTTGAATAATTTACTACAGAAAAGGCAATTCCTGGCATATTTAAAATTTGCGACAGCAAAAAATTATTTTTCGAAAAATTTACCACAGAAAAGGCAATCCCTGCCGCAATTAAAACTTGCGACAGTAAAAAATTATTTTTTGAAAAATTTACTGTGGAAAATTCAATTCTTGGCGCAATTAAAATTTGCGACAGTAAAATATTCATTTTTGAAAAAATTTACTATAGAAAAGGCAATCCCTGGCGCAATTAAAATTTGCGACAGTAAAAAATTATTTTTTGAATAATTTACTATAGAAAAGGCAATCCCTAGCGGATTTAAAATTTGCGACAGTAAAAAATTAATTTGTGAAAAATTTACTATAGAAAAGGCAATCCCTGGCGCAATTAAAATTTGCGACAGTAGAAAATTATTTTTTGAAACATTTACTATAGAAAAGGCAATCTCTGGCGCAATTAAAATTTGCGACAGTAAAAAATTATTTTTTGAAAAATTTACTGTAGAAAAGGCATTCCCTGGCGCAATTAAAATTTGCGACAGTAAAAAATTATATTTTGAATAATTTACTATAGAAAAGGCAATCCCTGGCGTAATTAATATTTGCGACAGAAAAAAACTATTTTTTGAATAATTTATTATAGAAAAGGTAATCCCTGGAGTAATTAAAATTTGCGACAGTAAAAAATTAGTTTTTGAAAAATTTACTATATAAAAGGCAATCCCTGGCGCAATGAAAATTTGCGACAGTAGAAAATTTTTTTTTGAAAAATTTACTATAGAAAAGGCAATCCCTGGCGCAATTAAAACTTGCGACAGTAAAAAAATATTTTTTGAATAATTTACTATAGAAAAGGCAAGCCCTAGCGGATTTAAAATTTGCGACAGTAAAAAATTAATTTGTGAAAAATTTACTATAGAAAAGGCAATCCCTGGCGCAATTAAAATTTGCGACAGTAGAAAATTATTTTTTGAAACATTTACTATAGAAAAGGCAATCCCTGGCGCAATTAAAATTTGCGACAGTAAAAAATTATTTTTTGAAAAATTTACTGTAGAAAAGGCATTCCCTGGCGCAATTAAAATTTGCGACAGTAAAAAATTATTTTTTGAATAATTTACTATAGAAATGGCAATCCCTGGCGTAGTTAATATTTGCGACAGAAAAAAATTATTTTTTGAATAATTTACTATAGAAAAGGTAATCCTTGGCGTAATTAAAATTTGCGACAGTAAAAAATTAGATTTTGAAAAATTTACTATATAAAAGGCAATCCCTGGCGCAATGAAAATTTGCGACAGTAGAAAATTATTTTTTGAAAAATTTACTATAGAAAAGGCAATCCCTGGCGCAATTAAAATTTGCGACAGTAAAAAATTATTTTTTGAATAATTTACTATAGAAAAGGCAATCCCTGGCGTATTTAAAATTTGCGACAGTAAAAAATTAATTTTTGCAAAATTTACTATAGGAAAGACAATCCCTGGCGTATTTAAAATTTGCGACAGTAAAAAATTATTTTTTGAATAATTTACTATGGAAAAGGCAATCCCTGGCGGATTTAAAATTTGCGACAGTAAAAAATTATTTTTTGAAAAATTTATTATAGAAAAGGCAATCCGTGGCGTAATTAAAATTTGCGACAGTACAAAATTATTTTTTTAAAAATTTACTGTAGAAAAGGCAATCCCTGGCGCAATTAAAATCTGCGACAGCAGAAAATTATTTTTTGAAAAATTTACTATATAAAAGCAATCCCTGGCGTAATTAAAATTTGCGACAGTAAAAAATTAATTTTTGAAAAATTTACTATAGATAAGGCAATCCCTGGCGTAATTAAAATTTGCGACAGTAAAAAATTATTTTTTGAAAAATTTACTGTAGAAAAGGCAATCCCTGGCGTATTTAAAATTTGCGACAGTAAAAAATTATTTTTTGAAAAATTTACTATAGAAAAGGCAATCCCTGGCGCAATTAAAATTTGCGCCAGTAAAAAATTATTTTTTGAAAAATGTACTGTAGTAAAGGCAATCCCTGGCGTAATTAAAATTTGCGACAGAAAAAAATTAGCTTTTGAAAAATTTACTATAGAAAAGGCAATCCCTGGCGCAATTAAAATTCGCGACAATAGAAAATTAATTTTTGAAAAGTTTACTATAGAAAAGGCAACCCCTGGCGTAATTAAAATTTGCGACAGTAAAAAATTATTTTTTGAAAAATTTACTGTATAAAAGGCAATCCCTAGCGCAATTAAAATTTGCGACAGTAGAAAATTATTTTTTGAAAAATTTACTGTAGAAAAGGCAATCCCTGGCGCAATTAAAATTTGCGACAGTAGAAAATAATTTTTTTGAAAAATTTACTGTTCGAAAGGCAATCCCTGGCGCAATTAAAATTTGCGACAGTAGAAAATTATTTTTTGAAAAATTTACTGTAGAAAAGGCAATCCCTGGCGCAATTAAAATTTGCGACAGTAAAAAATTAATTTGTTAAAATTTACTATAGAAAAGGCAATCCCTGGCGTATTTAAAATTTGCGACAGTAAAAAATTAATTTTTGAAAATTTTACTATAGAAAAGGCAATCCCTGGCGTAATTAAAATTTGCGACAGTAAAAAATTATTTTTTGAAAAATTTACTGTAGAAAAGGCAATCCCTGGCGCAATTAAAATTTGCGACAGTAAAAAATTATTTTTTGAATAATTTACTATAGAAAAGGCAATCCCTGGCGTAATTAAAATTTGCGACAGTAAAAAATTATTTTTTGAAAAATTTACTATAGAAAAGGCAATCCCTGGCGTACTTAAATTTTTCGACAGTAAAAAATTATTTTTTGCAAAATTTACTGTAGAAAAGGCAATCCCTGGCGCAATTAAAACTTGGAACAGTAAAAAATTATTTTTTGCAAAATTTACTGTAGAAATTTCAATCCCTGCCGCAATTAAAATTTTTGACAGTAAAAAATTAATTTTTGAAAAATTTACTGTAGAAAAGGCAATCCCTGGCGCAATTAAAATTTGCGACAGTAAAAAATTATTTTTGAATAATTTACTATAGAAAAGGCAATCCCTGGCATATTTAAAATTTGCGACAGCAAAAAATTATTTTTCGAAAAATTTTCCACAGAAAAGGCAATCCCTGGCGCAATTAAAACTTGCGACAGTAAAAAATTTTTTTTTTGAAAAATTTACTGTGGAAAATTCAATCCCTGGCGCAATTAAAATTTGCGACAGTAAAAAATTAATTTTTGAAAAAATTTACTATAGAAAAGGCAATCCCTGGCGCAATTAAAATTTGCGACAGTAAAAAATTATTTTTTGAATAATTTACTATAGAAAAGGCAATCCCTAGCGGATTTAAAATTTGCGACAGTAAAAAATTAATTTGTGAAAAATTTACAATAGAAAAGGCAATCCCTGGCGCAATTAAAATTTGCGACAGTAGAAAATTATTTTTTGAAAAATTTACTATAGAAAAGGCAATCCCTGGCGCAATTAAAATTTGCGACAGTAAAAAATTATTTTTTGAAAAATTTACTGTAGAAAAGGCGTTCCCTGGCGCAATTAAAATTTGCGACAGCAGAAAATTATTTTTTGAAAAATTTACTATAGAAAAGGCAATCCCTGGCGCAATTAAAATTTGCGACAGTAAAAAATTATTTTTTGAAAAATTTACTGTAGAAAAGGCAATCCCTGGCGCAATTAAAATTTGCGACAGTAAAAAATTATTTTTTGAAAAATTTACTGTAGAAAAGGCGTTCCCTGGCGCAATTAAAATTTGCGACAGCAAAAAATTATTTTTCGAAAAATTTTCCACAGAAAAGGCAATCCCTGGCGCAATTAAAACTTGCGACAGTAAAAAATTTTTTTTTTGAAAAATTTACTGTGGAAAATTCAATCCCTGGCGCAATTAAAATTTGCGACAGTAAAAAATTAATTTTTGAAAAAATTTACTATAGAAAAGGCAATCCCTGGCGCAATTAAAATTTGCGACAGTAAAAAATTATTTTTTGAATAATTTACTATAGAAAAGGCAATCCCTGGCGTAATTAATATTTGCGACAGAAAAAAATTATTTTTTGAATAATTTACTATAGAAGAGGTAATCCCTGGCGTAATTAAAATTTGCGACAGTAAAAAATTAGTTTTTGAAAAATTTACTATAGAAAAGGCAATCCCTGGCGCAATTAAAATTTGCGACAGCAGAAAATTATTTTTTGAAAAATTTACTATAGAAAAGGCAATCCCTGGCGCAATTAAAATTTGCGACAGTAAAAAATTATTTTTTGAATAATTTACTATAGAAAAGGCAATCCCTGGCGTATTTAAAATTTGCGACAGTAAAAACTTAATTTTTGAAAAATTTACTATAGAAAAGACAATCCCTGGCGTATTTAAAATTTGCGACAGTAAAAAGTTATTTTTTGAATAATTTACTATATAAAAGGCAATCCCTGGCGGATTTAAAATTTGCGACAGTAAAAAATTATTTTTTGAAAAATTTACTGTAGAAAAGGCAATCCCTGGCGCAATTAAAATTTGCGACAGTATAAAATTAAATTTTGAAAAATTTACTATAGAAAAGGCAATCCCTGGCGTAATTAAAATTTGCGACAGTAAAAAATTATTTTTTGAAAAATTTACTATAGAAAAGGCAATCCCTGGCTTATTTAAAATTTGCGACAGTAAAAAATTAATTTGTGAAAATTTACTATAGAAAAGGCAATCCCTGGCGCAATTAAAATTTGCGGCAGTAAAAAATTATTTTTTGCAAAATCTACTATAGAAAAGGCAATCCCTGGCGTAATTAAAATTTGCGACAGTAAAAAATTAATTTTTGAAAAATTTACTATAGAAAAGGCAATCCGTGGCGTAATTAAAATTTGCGCCAGTAAAAAATTATTTTTTGAAAAATTTACTGTAGAAAAGGCAATCCCTGGCGCAATTAAAATTTACGAAAGTAAAAAATTAATTTTTGAAAAATTTACTATAGAAAAGGCAATCCGTGGCGTAATTAAAATTTGCGCCAGTAAAAAATTATTTTTTGAAAAATTTACTGTAGAAAAGGCAATCCCTGGCGCAACTAAAATTTGCGACAGTAGAAAATTATTTTTTGAAAAATTTACTATAGAAAAGGCAATCCCTGGCGTAATTAAAATTTGCGACAGTAAAAAATTATTTTTTGAAAAATTTACTATAGAAATGGCAATCCTTGGCGCAGTTAAAATTTGCGACAATAGAGAATTAATTTTTGAAAAATTTACTATAGAAAAGGCAATCCCTGGCGTAATTAAAATTTGCGACAGTAAAAAATTATTTTTTGAATAATTTACTATAGAAAAGGCAATCCCTGGCGTATTTAAAATTTGCGACAGTAAAAAATTAATTTGTGTAAAATTTACTGTAGAAAAGGCAATCCCTGGCGTAGTTAAAATTTGCGACAGGAAAAAATTATTTTTTGAAAAATTTACTGTAGAAAAGGTAATCCCTGGCGTATTTAAAATTTGCGACAGTAAAAAATTAATATTTGAAAAATTTACTATAAAAAAGGCAATACCTGGCGAAATTAAAATTTGGGACAGTAAAAAATTATTTTTTGAAAAATTTACTGTAGAAAAGGCAATCCCTGGCGCAATTAAAATTTGCGACAGTAAAAAAATATTTTTTGAATAATTCACTATAGAAAAGGCAACCCTGGCGCAATTAAAATTTGCGACAGTAAAAAATTATCTTTTGCAAAATTTACTATAGAAAAGCAATCCCTGGCGTATTTAAAATTTGCGACAGTAAAAAATTAATTTTTGAAAAATTTACTATAGAAAAGGCAATCCCTGGCGTAATTAAAATTTGCGACAGTAAAAAATTATTTTTTGAAAAATTTACTGTAGAAAAGGCAATCCCTGGCGCAATTAAAATTTGCGACAGTAAAAAAATATTTTTTGAATAATTTACTATAGAAAAGGCAATCCTGGCGCAATTAAAATTTGCGACAGTAAAAAATTATTTTTTGAATAATTTACTATAGAAAAGGCAATCCCTGGCATATTTAAAATTTGCGACAGTAAAAAATTAATTTGTGTAAAATTTACTGTATAAAAGGCAATCCCTGACGTAATTAAAATTTGCGACAGGAAAAAATTATTTTTTGAAAAATTTACTGTAGAAAAGGCAATCCCTGGCGTAATTAAAATTTGCGACAGTAAAAAATTAATTTTTGAAAAATTTACTATAGAAAAGGCAATCGATGGCGTAATTAAAATTTGGGACAGTAAAAAATTATTTTTTGAAAAATTTACTGTAGAAAAGGCAATCCCTGGCGCAATTAAAATTTGCGACAGTAAAAAATAATTTTTGAAAAATTTACTGTAGAAAAGGCAATCCTTGGCGCAATTAAAATTTGCGACAGTAGAAAATTATTTTTTGAAAAATTTACTGTACAAAAGGCAATCCCTGGCGTATTTAAAATTTGCGACTGTAAAAAATTATCTTTTGCAAAATTTACTATAGAAAAGCAATCCCTGGCGTATTTAAAATTTGCGACAGTAAAAAATTAATTTTTGAAAAATTTACTATAGAAAAGGCAATCCCTGGCGTAATTAAAATTTGCGACAGTAAAAAATTATTTTTTGAAAAATTTACTGTAGAAAAGGCAATCCATGGCGTAATTAAATTTTGCGACAGTAAAAAATTATTTTTTGAAAAATTTACTGTAGAAAAGGAAATCCCTGGCGTAATTAAAATTTGCGAAACTAAAAAATTATCTTTTGCAAAATTTACTATAGAAAACAATCCTTGGCGTATTTAAAATTTGCGACAGTAAAAAATTAATTTTTGAAAAATTTACTATAGAAAAGGCAATCCCTGGCGTAATTAAAATTTGCGACAGAAAAAATTATTTTTTGAAAAATTTACTGTAGAAAAGGCAATCCCTGGCGCAATTAAAATTTGCGACAGTAAAAAATTATTTTTTGAAAAATTTACTATAGAAAAGGCAATCCCTGGCGTATTTAAAATTTGCGACAGTAAAAAATTAATTTGTGAAAAATTTACTGTAGAAAAGGCAATCCCTGGCGTAATTAAAATTTGCGACAGTAAAAAATTATTTTTTGAAAAATTTACTGTAGTAAAGGCAATCCCTGGCGCAATTAAAATTTGCGACAGTAAAAAATAATTTTTGAAAAATTTACTGTAGAAAAGGCAATCCCTGGCGCAATTAAAATTTGCGACAGTAGAAAATTATTTTTTGAAAAATTTACTGTACAAAAGGCAATCCCTGGCGTATTTAAAATTTGCGACAGTAAAAAATTATCTTTTACAAAATTTACTATATAAAAGCAATCCCTGGCGTATTTAAAATTTGCGACAGTAAAAAATTAATTTTTGAAAAATTTACTATAGAAAAGGCAATCCCTGGCGTAATTAAAATTTGCGACAGTAAAAAATTATTTTTTGAAAAATTGACTGTAGAAAAGGCAATCACTGGCGCAATTAAAATTTGCGACAGTAAAAAATTATTTTTTGAATAATTTACTATAGAAAAGTCAATCCTGGCGCAATTAAAATTTGCGACAGTAAAAATTTTTTTTTTGAATAATTTACTATAGAAAAGGCAATCCCTGGCGTATTTAAAATTTGCGACAGTAAAAATTAATTTGTGTAAAATTTACTGTAGAAAAGGCAATCCCTGGCGTAATTAAAATTTGCCACAGGAAAAAATTATTTTTTGAAAAATTTACTGTAGAAAAGGCAATCCCTGGCGTATTTAAAATTTGCGACAGTAAAAAATTAATTTTTGAAAAATTTACTATAGAAAAGGCAATCCCTGGCGTAATTAAAACTTGCGACAGTAAAAAATTATTTTTTGAATAATTTACTATAGAAAAGCCAATCCCAGGCGGATTTAAAATTTGCGACAGTAAAAAATTAATTTGTGAAAAATTTACTATAGAAAAGGCAATCCCTGGCGGAATTAAAATTTGCGACAGTAAAAAATTATTTTTTGAATAATTCACTATAGAAAAGGCAACCCCTGGCGCAATTAAAATTTGCGACAGTAAAAAAGTATTTTTTAATAATTTTTTATAGAAAAGGCAATCCCTGGCGTATTTAAAATTTGCGACAGTATAAAATTATTTTTTGAAAAATTTACTATAGAAAAGGCAATCCCTGGCGTATTTAAAATTTGCGACAGTAAAAAATTAATTTGTGAAAAATTTACTGTAGAAAAGGCAATCCCTGGCGTAATTAAAATTTGCGACAGTAAAAAATTATTTTTTGAAAAATTTACTGTAGAAAAGGAAATCCCTGGCGTAATTAAAATTTGCGACAGTAAAAAATTATCTTTTGCAAAATTTACTATAGAAAAGCAATCCCTGGCGTATTTAAAATTTGCGACAGTAAAAAATTAATTTTTGAAAAATTTACTATAGAAAAGGCAATCCCTGGCGTAATTAAAACTTGCGACAGTAAAAAATTATTTTTTGCAAAATTTACTATAGAAAAGGCAATCCATGGCGTAATTAAAATTTGCGACAGTAAAAAATTATTTTTTGAAAAATTTACTATAGAAAAGGCAATCCCTGGCGTATTTAAAATTTGCGACAGTAAAAAATTATTTTTTGAAAAATTTACTGTAGAAAAGCCAATCCCTGGCGGATTTAAAATTTGCGACAGTAAAAAATTAATTTGTGAAAAATTTACTATAGAAAAGGCAATCCCTGGCGCAATTAAATTTGCGACAGTAGAAAATTATTTTTTGAAAAATTTACTATAGAAAAGGCAATCCCTGGCGCAATTAAAATTTGCGACAGTAAAAACTTATTTTTTGAAAAATTTACTGTAGAAAAGGCAAGCCCTGGCGCAATTAAAATTTGCAACAGTAAAAAATTATTTTTTGAATAATTTACTATAGACAAAGCAATCCCTGGCGTAATTAAAATTTGCGACAGAAAAAAATTATTTTTTGAATAATTTACTATAGTAAAGGCAATCCCTGGCGTAATTAAAATTTGCGACAGTAAAAAATTAGTTTTTGAAAAATTTACTATATAAAAGGCAATCCCTGTCGCAATTAAAATTTGCGACAGTAGAAAATTATTTTTTGAAAAATTTACTATAGAAAAGGCAATCCCTGGCGCAATTAAAATTTGCGACAGTAAAAAATTATTTTTTGAATAATTTACTATAGAAAAGGCAATCCCTGGCGTATTTAAAATTTGCGACAGTAAAAAATTAATTTTTGAAAAATTTACTATAGAAAAGACAATCCCTGGGGTATTTAAAATTTGCGACAGTAAAAAATTATTTTTTGAAAAATTTACTGTAGAAAAGGCAATCCCTGGCGTATTTAAAATTTGCGACAGTAAAAAATTAATTTTTGAAAAATTTACTATAGAAAAGGCAATCCCTGGCGTAATTAAAACTTGCGACAGTAAAAAATTATTTTTTGAATAATTTACTATAGAAAAGCCAATCCCAGGCGGATTTAAAATTTGCGACAGTAAAAAATTAATTTGTGAAAAATTTACTATAGAAAAGGCAATCCCTGGCGGAATTAAAATTTGCGACAGTAAAAAATTATTTTTTGAATAATTCACTATAGAAAAGGCAACCCCTGGCGCAATTAAAATTTGCGACAGTAAAAAAGTATTTTTTAATAATTTTTTATAGAAAAGGCAATCCCTGGCGTATTTAAAATTTGCGACAGTATAAAATTATTTTTTGAAAAATTTTACTATAGAAAAGGCAATCCCTGGCGTATTTAAAATTTGCGACAGTAAAAAATTAATTTGTGAAAAATTTACTGTAGAAAAGGCAATCCCTGGCGTAATTAAAATTTGCGACAGTAAAAAATTATTTTTTGAAAAATTTACTGTAGAAAAGGAAATCCCTGGCGTAATTAAAATTTGCGACAGTAAAAAATTATCTTTTGCAAAATTTACTATAGAAAAGCAATCCCTGGCGTATTTAAAATTTGCGACAGTAAAAAATTAATTTTTGAAAAATTTACTATAGAAAAGGCAATCCCTGGCGTAATTAAAACTTGCGACAGTAAAAAATTATTTTTTGCAAAATTTACTATAGAAAAGGCAATCCATGGCGTAATTAAAATTTGCGACAGTAAAAAATTATTTTTTGAAAAATTTACTATAGAAAAGGCAATCCCTGGCGTATTTAAAATTTGCGACAGTAAAAAATTATTTTTTGAAAAATTTACTGTAGAAAAGCCAATCCCTGGCGGATTTAAAATTTGCGACAGTAATAAATTAATTTGTGAAAAATTTACTATAGAAAAGGCAATCCCTGGCGCAATTAAATTTGCGACAGTAGAAAATTATTTTTTGAAAAATTTACTATAGAAAAGGCAATCCCTGGCGCAATTAAAATTTGCGACAGTAAAAACTTATTTTTTGAAAAATTTACTGTAGAAAAGGCAAGCCCTGGCGCAATTAAAATTTGCAACAGTAAAAAATTATTTTTTGAATAATTTACTATAGACAAAGCAATCCCTGGCGTAATTAAAATTTGCGACAGAAAAAAATTATTTTTTGAATAATTTACTATAGTAAAGGCAATCCCTGGCGTAATTAAAATTTGCGACAGTAAAAAATTAGTTTTGAAAAATTTACTATATAAAAGGCAATCCCTGTCGCAATTAAAATTTGCGACAGTAGAAAATTATTTTTTGAAAAATTTACTATAGAAAAGGCAATCCCTGGCGCAATTAAAATTTGCGACAGTAAAAAATTATTTTTTGAATAATTTACTATAGAAAAGGCAATCCCTGGCGTATTTAAAATTTGCGACAGTAAAAAATTAATTTTTGAAAAATTTACTATAGAAAAGACAATCCCTGGGGTATTTAAAATTTGCGACAGTAAAAAATTATTTTTTGAATAATTTACTATAGAAAAGGCAATCCCTGGCGGATTTAAAATTTGCGACAGTAAAAAATTATTTTTTGAAAAATTTACTATAGAAAAGGCAATCCGTGGCGTAATTAATATTTGCGACACTAAAAAATTATTTTTTGAAAAATTTACTGTAGAAAAGGCAATCCCTGGCGCAATTAAAATTTGCGACAGCAGAACATTATTTTTTTAAAAATTTACTATAAAAAAGGCAATCCCTGTCATAATTAAAATTTGCGACAGTAAAAAATTAATTTTTGAAAAATTTACTATAGATAAGGCAATCCCTGGCGTAATTAAAATTTGCGACAGTAAAAAATTATTTTTGAAAAATTTACTGTAGAAAAGGCTATCCCTGGCGTATTTAAAATTTGCGACAATAAAAAATTATTTTTTGAAAAATTTACTATAGAATAGGCAATCCCTGGCGCAATTAAAATTCGCGACAGTAGAAAATTAATTTTTGAAAAATTTACTATAGAAAAGGCAATCCCTGGCGTAATTAAAATTTGCGACAGTAAAAAATTTACTGTAAAAAAGGCAATCCCTGGGCCAATTAAAATTTGCGACAGTAGAAAATTATTTTTTGAAAAATTTACTGTAGAAAAGGCAATCCCTGGCGCAATTAAAATTTGCGACAGTAGAAAATAATTTTTTGAAAAATTTACTGTAGAAAAGGCAATCCCTGGCGCAATTAAAATTTGCGACAGTAGAAAATTATTTTTTGAAAAATTTACTGTAGAAAAGGCAATCCCTGGCGCAATTAAAATTTGCGACTGTAAAAAATTATTTTTTGTAAAATTTACTATAGAAAAGGTAATCCCTGGCGTATTTAAAATTTGCGACAGTATAAAATTATTTTTTGAAAATTTACTATAGAAAAGGCAATCCCTGTCGCAATTAAAAATTGCGACAGTATAAAATTAAATTTTGAAAAATTTACTATAGAAAAGGCAATCCCTGGCGTAATTAAAATTTGCGACAGTAAAAAATTATTTTTTGAAAAATTTACTGTAGAAAAGCCAATCCCTGGCGGATTTAAAATTTGCGACAGTAATAAATTAATTTGTGAAAAATTTACTATAGAAAAGGCAATCCCTGGCGCAATTAAATTTGCGACAGTAGAAAATTATTTTTTGAAAAATTTACTATAGAAAAGGCAATCCCTGGCGCAATTAAAATTTGCGACAGTAAAAACTTATTTTTTGAAAAATTTACTGTAGAAAAGGCAAGCCCTGGCGCAATTAAAATTTGCAACAGTAAAAAATTATTTTTTGAATAATTTACTATAGACAAAGCAATCCCTGGCGTAATTAAAATTTGCGACAGAAAAAAATTATTTTTTGAATAATTTACTATAGTAAAGGCAATCCCTGGCGTAATTAAAATTTGCGACAGTAAAAAATTAGTTTTTGAAAAATTTACTATATAAAAGGCAATCCCTGTCGCAATTAAAAATTGCGACAGTATAAAATTAAATTTTGAAAAATTTACTATAGAAAAGGCAATCCCTGGCGTAATTAAAATTTGCGACAGTAAAAAATTATTTTTTGAAAAATTTACTGTAGAAAAGGCAATCCCTGGCGCAATTAAAATTTGCGACAGTAAAAAATTAATTTTTGAATAATTTACTATAGAAAAGGCAATCCCTGGCGTAATTAAAATTTGCGACAGTAAAAAATTATTTTTTTAAAAATTTACTATAGAAAAGGCAATCCCTGGCGTACTTAAATTTTTCGACAGTAAAAAATTATTTTTTGCAAAATTTACTGTAGAAAAGGAAATCCCTGGCGCAATTAAAACTTGGAACAGTAAAAAATTATTTTTTGCAAAATTTACTGTAGAAAATTCAATCCCTGCCGCAATTAAAATTTGGGACAGTAAAAAATTAATTTTTGAAAAATTTACTGTAGAAAAGGCAATCCCTGGCGCAATTAAAATTTGCGACAGTAAAAAATTATTTTTGAATAATTTACTATAGAAAAGGTAATCCCTGGCATATTTAAAATTTGCGACAGCAAAAAATTATTTTTTGAAAAATTTTCCACAGAACAGGCAATCCCTGGCGCAATTAAAACTTGCGACAGTAAAAAATTATTTTTTGAAAAATTTACTGTGGAAAATTCAATCCCTGGCGCAATTAAAATTTGCGACAGTAAAAAATTAAATTTTGAAAAAATTTACTGCACAAAAGGCAATCCCTGGCGCAATTAAAATTTGCGACAGTAGAAAATTATTTTTTGAAAAATTTACTGTAGAAAAGGCAATACCTGGCGCAATTAAAATTTGCAACAGTAGAAAACTATTTTTTGAAAAATTTACTGTAGAAAAGGCAATCCCTAGCGCAATTAAAATTTGCGACAGTAAAAAATTATTTTTTGAAAAATTTACTATAGAAAAGGCAATCCCTGGCGTATTTACAATTTGCGACAGTAAAAAATTAATTTATGAAAAATTTACTATAGAAAAGGCAATCCCTGGCGTATTTAAAATTTGCGACAGTAAAAAATTAATATTTTAAAAATTTACTATAGAAAAGGCAATCCCTGGCGTAATTAAAATTTGCGACAGTAAAAAATTATTTTTTGAAAAATTTACTGTAGAAAAGGCAATCCCTGGCGTAATTAAAATTTGCGACAGTAAAAAATTATCTTTTGCAAAATTTACTATAGAAAAGCAATCCCTGGCGTATTTAAAATTTGCGACAGTAAAAAATTAATTTTTGAAAAATTTACTATAGAAAAGGCAATCCCTGGCGTATTTAAAATTTGCGACAGTAAAAAATTAATATTTGAAAAATTTACTATAGAAAAGGCAATCCCTGGCGTAATTAAAATTTGGGACAGTGAAAAATTATTTTTTGAATAATTTACTATAGAAAAGGCAATCCTGACGCAATTAAAATTTGCGACATTAAAAAATTATTTTTTGAATAATTTACTATAGAAAAGGCAATCCCTGGCGTATTTAAAATTTGCGACAGTAAAAAATTAATTTGTGTAAAATTTACTGTAGAAAAGACAATCCCTGACGTAATTAAAATTTGCGACAGGAAAAAAATATTTTTTGAAAAATTTACTGTAGAAAAGGCAATCCCTGGCGTATTTAAAATTTGCGACAGTAAAAAATAAATTTTTGAAAAATTTACTATAGAAAAGGCAATCCCTGGCGTAATTAAAATTTGGGACAGTAAAAAATAATTTTTTAAAAATTTACTGTAGAAAAGGCAATCCCTGGCGCAATTAAAATTTGCGACAGTAAAAAATTATTTTTTGAATAATTCACTATAGAAAAGGCAACCCCCTGGCGCAATTAAAATTTGCGACAGTAAAAAATTATTTTTTGAATAATTTACTATAGAAAAGGCAATCCCTGGCGTATTTAAAATTTGCGACAGTAAAAAAATATTTTTTTGAAAAATTTACTATAGAAAAGGCAATCCGTGGCGTATTTAAAATTTGCGACAGTAAAAAATTAGTTTGTGAAAAATTTACTGTAGAAAAGGCAATCCCTGGCGTAATTAAAATTTGCGACAGTAAAAAATTATTTTTTGAAAAATTTACTGTAGAAAAGGCAATCCCTGGCGCAATTAAATTTGCGACAGTAAAAAATAATTTTTGAAAAATTTACTGTAGAAAAGGCAATCCCTGGCGCAATTAAAATTTGCGACAGTAGATAATTATTTTTTGAAAAATTTACTGTACAAAAGGCAATCCCTGGCGTATTTAAAATTTGCGACAGTAAAAAATTATCTTTTGCAAAATTTACTATAGAAAAGCAATCCCTGGCGTATTTAAAATTTGCGACAGTAAAAAATTAATTTTTGAAAAATTTACTGTAGAAAAGGCAATCCCTGGCGTAATTAAAATTTGCGGCAGTAAAAAATTATCTTTTGCAAAATTTACTATAGAAAAGCAATCCCTGGCGTATTTAAAATTTGCGACAGTAAAAAATTAATTTCTGAAAAATTTTACTATAGAAAAGGGCAATCCCTGGTGTAATTAAAATTTGCGGACAGTAAAAAATTATTTTTTGAAAAATTTACTGTAGAAAAGGCAATCCCTGGCGCAATTAAAATTTGCGACAGTAAAAAAATATTTTTTGAATAATTTACTATAGAAAAGGCAATCCTGGCGCAATTAAAATTTGCGACAGTAAAAAATTATTTTTTGAATAATTTACTATAGAAAAGGCAATCCCTGGCGTATTTAAAATTTGCGACAGTAAAAAATTAATTTGTGTAAAATTTACTGTAGAAAAGGCAATCCCTGACGTAATTAAAATTTGCGACAGGAAAAAAATATTTTTTGAAAAATTTACTATAGAAAAGGCAATCCCTGGCGTATTTAAAATTTGCGACAGTAAAAAATTAATTTTTGAAAAATTTACTATAGAAAAGGCAATCCCTGGCGTAATTAAATTTGGGACAGTAAAAAATTATTTTTGGAAAATTTACTGTAGAAAAGGCAATCCTGGCGCAATTAAAATTTGCGACAGTAAAAAATTATTTTTTGAATAATTCACTATAGAAAAGGCAACCCCTGGCGCAATTAAAATTTGCGACAGTAAAAAATTATTTTTTGAATAATTTACTATAGAAAAGGCAATCCCTGGCGTATTTAAAATTTGCGACAGTAAAAAAATATTTTTTGAAAAATTTACTATAGAAAAGGCAATCCGTGGCGTATTTAAAATTTGCGACAGTAAAAAACTAATTTGTGAAAAATTTACTGTAGAAAAGGCAATCCCTGGCGTAATTAAAATTTGCGACAGTAAAAAATTATTTTTTGAAAAATTTACTGTAGAAAAGGCAATCCCTGGCGCAATTAAAATTTGCGACAGTAAAAAATAATTTTTGAAAAATTTACTGTAGAAAAGGCAATCCTGGCGCAATTAAAATTTGCGACAGTAGAAAATTATTTTTTGAAAAATTTACTGTACAAAAGGCAATCCCTGGCGTATTTAAAATTTGCGACAGTAAAAAATTATCTTTTGCAAAATTTACTATAGAAAAGCAATCCCTGGCGTATTTAAAATTTGCGACAGTAAAAAATTAATTTTTGAAAAATTTACTATAGAAAAGGCAATCCCTGGCGTAATTAAAATTTGCGACAGTAAAAAATTATTTTTGAAAAATTTACTGTAGAAAAGGCAATCCCTGGCGCAATTAAAATTTGCGACAGTAAAAAATTATTTTTTGAATAATTTACTATAGAAAAATTATTTTTTGAATAATTTACTGTAGAAAAGGCAATCCCTGGCGTATTTAAAATTTGCGACAATAAAAATTAATTTGTGTAAAATTTACTGTAGAAAAGGCAATCCCTGGCGTAATTAAAATTTGCGACAGGAAAAAATTATTTTTTGAAAAATTGACTGTAGAAAAGGCAATCCCTGGCGTATTTAAAATTTGCGACAGTAAAAAATTAATTTTTGAAAAATTTACTATAGAAAAGGCAATCCCTGGCGTAATTAAAATTTGGGACAGTAAAAAATTATTTTTCGAAAAATTTACTGTAGAAAAGGTAATCCCTGGCGCAATTAAAATTTGCTACAGTAAAAAATTATTTTTTGAATAATTCACTATTGAAAAGGCAACCCCTGGCGCAATTAAAATTTGCGAGAGTAAAAAATTATTTTTCGAATAATTTACTATAGAAAAGGCAATCCCTGGCGTATTTAAAATTTGCGACAGTAAAAAATTATTTTTTGAATAATTTACTATAGAAAAGGCAATCCTGGCGCAATTAAAATTTGCGACAGTAAAAAATTATTTTTTGAATAATTTACTATAAAAAAGGCAATCCCTGGCGTATTTAAAATTTGCGACAGTAAAAAATTAATTTGTGTAAAATTTACTGTAGAAAAGGCAATCCCTGGCGTAATTAAAATTTGCGACAGTAAAAAATTATTTTTTGAAAAATTTACTGTAGAAAAGGCAATCCCTGGCGCAATTAAAATTTGCGACAGTAAAAAATTATTTTTGAAAAATTTACTGTAGAAAAGGCAATCCCTGGCGCAATTAAAATTTGCGACAGTAGAAAATTATTTTTTGAAAAATTTACTGTAGAAAAGGCAATCCCTGGCGTATTTAAAATTTGCGACAGTAAAAAATTATTTTTTGAAAAATTTACTATAGAAAAAGCAATCCCTGGCGTATTTAAAATTTGCGACAGTAAAAAATTAATTTGTGAAAAATTTACTGTAGAAAAGGCAATCCCTGGCGTAATTAAAATTTGCGACAGTAAAAAATTATTTTTTGAAAAATTTACTGTAGAAAAGGAAATCCCTGGCGTAATTAAAATTTGCGACAGTAAAAAATTATCTTTTGCAAAATTTACTATAGAAAATCAATTCCTGGCGTATTTAAAATTTGCGACAGTAAAAAATTAATTTTTGAAAAATTTACTATAGAAAAGGCAATCCCTGGCGTAATTAAAATTTGCGACAGTAAAAAATTATTTTTTGCAAAATTTACTATAGAAAAGGCAATCCCTGGCGTAATTAAAATTTGCGAGAGTAAAAAATTATTTTTTGAAAAATTTACTATAGAAAAGGCAATCCCTGGCGTATTTAAAATTTGCGACAGTAAAAAATTAATTTGTGTAAAATTTACTGTAGAAAAGGCAATCCCTGGCGTAATTAAAATTTGCGACAGTAAAAAATTATTTTTTGAAAAATTTACTGTAGAAAAGGCAATCCCTGGCCCAATTAAAATTTGCGACAGTAAAAAATTATTTTTTGAAAAATTTACTGTAAAAAAGGCAATCCCTGGCGCAATTAAAATTTGCGACAGTAGAAAATTATTTTTTGAAAAATTTACTGTAGAAAAGGCAATCCCTGGCGCAATTAAAATTTGCGACAGTAGAAAATGATTTATTGAAAAATTTACTGTAGAAAAGGCAATCCCTGGCGCAATTAAAATTTGCGACAGTAGAAAATTATTTTTTGAAAAATTTACTGTAGAAAAGGCAATCCCTGGCGCAATTAAAATTGCGACAGTAAAAAATTAATTTTTGAAAAATTTACTATAGAAAAGGCAATCCCTGGCGTAATTAAAATTTGCGACAGTAAAAAATTATTTTTTGAAAAATTTACTGTAGAAAAGGCAATCCCTGGCGCAATTAAAATTTGCGACAGTAAAAAATTATTTTTTGAATAATTTACTATAGAAAAGGCAATCCCTGGCGTAATTAAAATTTGCGACAGTAAAAAATTATTTTTTTAAAAATTTACTATAGAAAGGGCAATCCCTGGCATACTTAAATTTTTCGACAGTAAAAACTTATTTTTTGCAAAATTTACTGTAGAAAAGGAAATCCCTGGCGCAATTAAAATTTTCGACAGTATAAAATTAAATTTTGAAAAATTTACTATAGAAAAGGCAATCCCTGGCGTAATTAAAATTTGCGACAGTAAAAAATTATTTTTTGAAAAATTTACTGTAGAGAAAGGCAATCCCTGGCGCAATTAAAATTTGCGACAGTAAAAAATTATTTTTTGAATAATTTACTATAGAAAAGGCAATCCCTGGCGTAATTAAAATTTGCGACAGTAAAAAATTATTTTTTTAAAAATTTACTAGAGAAAAGGCAATCCCTGGCGTACTTAAATTTTTCGACAGTAAAAAATTATTTTTTGCAAAATTTACTGTAGAAAAGGAAATCCCTGGCGCAATTAAAACTTGGAACAGTAAAAAATTATTTTTTGCAAAATTTACTGTAGAAAATTCAATCCCTGCCGCAATTAAAATTTGGGACAGTAAAAAATTAATTTTTGAAAAATTTACTGTAGAAAAGGCAATCCCTGGCGCAATTAAAATTTGCGACAGTAAAAATTTATTTTTGAATAATTTACTATAGAAAAGGTAATCCCTGGCATATTTAAAATTTGCGACAGCAAAAAATTATTTTTTGAAAAATTTTCCACAGAACAGGCAATCCCTGGCGCAATTAAAACTTGCGACAGTAAAAAATTATTTTTTGAAAAATTTACTGTGGAAAATTCAATCCCTGGCCCAATTAAAATTTGCGACAGTAAAAAATTAAATTTTGAAAAAATTTACTATGGAAAAGGCAATCCCTGGCGCAATTAAAATTTGCGACAGTAAAAAATTATTTTTTGAATAATTTACTATAGAAAAGGCAATCCCTAGTGGATTTAAAATTTGCGACAGTAAAAAATCAATTTGTGAAAAATTTACTATAGAAAAGGCAATCCCTGGCGCAATTAAAATTTGCGACAGTAGAAAATTATTTTTTGAAAAATTTACTATAGAAAAGGCAATCCCTGGCGCAATTAAAATTTGCGACAGTAGAAAATTATTTTTTGAAAAATTTACTATAGAAAAGGCAATCCCTGGCGCAATTAAAATTTGCGACAGTATAAAATTATTTTTTGAATAATTTACTATAGAAAAGGCAATCCCTGGCGTATTTAAAATTTGCGACAGTAAAAAATTAATTTTTGAAAAATTTACTATAGAAAAGACAATCCCTGGCATATTTAAAATTTGCGATAGTAAAAAATTATTTTTTGAATAATTTACTATAGAAAAGGCAATCCCTGGCGGATTTAAAATTTGCGACAGTAAAAAATTATTTTTTGAAATCTTTACTGTAGAAAAGGCAATCCCTGGCGCAATTAAAATTTGCGAGAGTATAAAATTAAATTTTGAAAAATTTACTATAGAAAAGGCAAACCCTGGCGTAATTAAAATTTGCGACAGTAAAAAATTATTTTTTGAAAAATTTACTATAGAAAAGGCAATCCCTGGCGTATTTAAAATTTGCGACAGTAAAAAATTAATTTGTGAAAAATTTACTATAGAAAAGGCAATCCCTGGCGCAATTAAAATTTGCGACAGTAAAAAATTATTTTTTGCAAAATCTACTATAGAAAAGGCAATCCCTGGCGTAATTAAAATTTGCGACAGTAAAAATTTAATTTTTGAAAAATTTACTATAGAAAAGGCAATCCGTGGCGTAATTAAAATTTGCGCCAGTAAAAAATTATTTTTTGAAAAATTTACTGTAGAAAAGGCAATCCCTGGCGCAATTAAAATTTGCGACAGTAAAAAATTAATTTTTGAAAAATTTACTATAGAAAAGGCAATCCGTGGCGTAATTAAAATTTGCGCCAGTAAAAAATTATTTTTTGAAAAATTTACTGTAGAAAAGGCAATCCCTGGCGCAACTAAAATTTGCGACAGTAGAAAATTATTTTTTGAACAATTTACTATAGAAAAGGCAATCCCTGGCGTAATTAAAATTTGCGACAGTAAAAAATTAATTTTTGAAAAATTTACTATAGAAAAGGCAATCCTTGGCGCAATTAAAATTTGCGACAGTAGAAAATTAATTTTTGAAAAATTTACTATAGAATAGGCAATCCCTGGCATAATTAAAATTTGCGACAGTAAAAAATTATTTTTTGAAAAATTTACTGCACAAAAGGCAATCCCTGGCCCAATTAAAATTTGCGACAGTAGAAAATTATTTTTTGAAAAATTTACTGTAGAAAAGGCAATCCCTGGCGCAATTAAAATTTGCGACAGTAGAAAATTATTTTTTGAAAAATTTACTGTAGAAAAGGCAATACCTGGCGCAATTAAAATTTGCGACAGTAGAAAACTATTTTTTGAAAAATTTACTGTAGAAAAGGCAATCCCTAGCGCAATTAAAATTTGCGACAGTAAAAAATTATTTTTTGAAAAATTTACTATAGAAAAGGCAATCCCTGGCGTATTTACAATTTGCGACAGTAAAAAATTAATTTGTGAAAAATTTACTATAGAAAAGGCAATCCCTGGCGTATTTAAAATTTGCGACAGTAAAAAATTAATATTTTAAAAATTTACTATAGAAAAGGCAATCCCTGGCGTAATTAAAATTTGCGACAGTAAAAAATTATTTTTTGAAAAATTTACTGTAGAAAAGGCAATCCCTGGCGTAATTAAAATTTGCGACAGTAAAAAATTATCTTTTGCAAAATTTACTATAGAAAAGCAATCCCTGGCGTATTTAAAATTTGCGACAGTAAAAAATTAATTTTTGAAAAATTTACTGTAGAAAAGACAATCCCTGACGTAATTAAAATTTGCGACAGGAAAAAAATATTTTTTGAAAAATTTACTGTAGAAAAGGCAATCCCTGGCGTATTTAAAATTTGCGACAGTAAAAAATTAATTTTTGAAAAATTTACTATAGAAAAGGCAATCCCTGGCGTAATTAAAATTTGGGACAGTAAAAAATTATTTTTTGAAAAATTTACTGTAGAAAATTCAATCGCTGGCGCAATTAAAATTTGCGACAGTAAAAAATTATTTTTTGAATAATTCACTATAGAAAAGGCAACCCCTGGCGCAATTAAAATTTGCGACAGTAAAAAATTATTTTTTGAATAATTTACTATAGAAAAGGCAATCCCTGGCGTATTTAAAATTTGCGACAGTAAAAAAATATTTTTTGAAAAATTTACTATAGAAAAGGCAATCCGTGGCGTATTTAAAATTTGCGAGAGTATAAAATTAAATTTTGAAAAATTTACTATAGAAAAGGCAATCCCTGGCGTAATTACAATTTGCGACAGTAAAAAATTATTTTTTGAAAAATTTACTATAGAAAAGGCAATCCCTGGCGTATTTAAAATTTGCGACAGTAAAAAATTAATTTGTGAAAAATTTACTATAGAAAAGGCAATCCCTGGCGCAATTAAAATTTGCGACAGTAAAAAAATTATTTTTTGCAAAATCTACTATAGAAAAGGCAATCCCTGGCGTAATTAAAATTTGCGACAGTAAAAAATTAATTTTTGAAAAATTTACTATAGAAAAGGCAATACCTGGCGCAATTAAAATTTGCGACAGTAGAAAACTATTTTTTGAAAAATTTACTGTAGAAAAGGCAATCCCTAGCGCAATTAAAATTTGCGACAGTAAAAAATTATTTTTTGAAAAATTTACTATAGAAAAGGCAATCCCTGGCGTATTTACAATTTGCGACAGTAAAAAATTAATTTATGAAAAATTTACTATAGAAAAGGCAATCCCTGGCGTATTTAAAATTTGCGACAGTAAAAAATTAATATTTTAAAAATTTACTATAGAAAAGGCAATCCCTGGCGTAATTAAAATTTGCGACAGTAAAAAATTATTTTTTGAAAAATTTACTGTAGAAAAGGCAATCCCTGGCGTAATTAAAATTTGCGACAGTAAAAATTATCTTTTGCAAAATTTACTATAGAAAAGCAATCCCTGGCGTATTTAAAATTTGCGACAGTAAAAAATTAATTTTTGAAAAATTTACTATAGAAAAGGCAATCCCTGGCGTATTTAAAATTTGCGACAGTAAAAAATTAATATTTGAAAAATTTACTATAGAAAAGGCAATCCCTGGCGTAATTAAAATTTGGGACAGTGAAAAATTATTTTTTGAATAATTTACTATAGAAAAGGCAATCCTGACGCAATTAAAATTTGCGACAGTAAAAAATTATTTTTTGAATAATTTACTACAGAAAAGGCAATCCCTGGCGTATTTAAAATTTGCGACAGTAAAAAATTAATTTGTGTAAAATTTACTGTAGAAAGACAATCCCTGACGTAATTAAAATTTGCGACAGGAAAAAAAATATTTTTTGAAAAATTTACTGTAGAAAAGGCAATCCCTGGCGTATTTAAAATTTGCGACAGTAAAAAATTAATTTTTGAAAAATTTACTATAGAAAAGGCAATCCCTGGCGTAATTAAAATTTGGGACAGTAAAAAATTATTTTTTGAAAAATTTACTGTAGAAAAGGCAATCCCTGGCGCAATTAAAAATTTGCGACAGTAAAAAATTATTTTTTGAATAATTCACTATAGAAAAGGCAACCCCTGGCGCAATTAAAATTTGCGACAGTAAAAAATTATTTTTTGATAATTTACTATAGAAAAGGCAATCCCTGGCGTATTTAAAATTTGCGACAGTAAAAAAATATTTTTTGAAAAATTACTATAGAAAAGGCAATCCGTGGCGTATTTAAAATTTGCGTGAGTATAAAATTAAATTTTGAAAAATTTACTATAGAAAAGGCAATCCCTGGCGTAATTAAAATTTGCGACAGTAAAAAATTATTTTTTGAAAAAATTTACTATAGAAAAGGCAATCCCTGGCGTATTTAAAATTTCGCGACAGTAAAAAATTAATTTGTGAAAAATTTACTATAGAAAAAGGCAATCCCTGGCGCAATTAAAATTTCGCGACAGTAAAAAATTATTTTTTGCAAAATCTACTATAGAAAAGGCAATCCCTGGCGTAATTAAAATTTGCGACAGTAAAAAATTAATTTTTGAAAAATTTACTATAGAAAAGGCAATCCGTGGCGTAATTAAAATTTGCGCCAGTAAAAAATTATTTTTTGAAAAATTTACTGTAGAAAAGGCAATCCCTGGCGCAATTAAAATTTGCGACAGTAAAAAATTTATTTTTGAAAAATTTACTATAGAAAAGGCAATTCGTGGCGTAATTAAAATTTGCGCCAGTAAAAAATTATTTTTTGAAAAATTTACTGTAGAAAAGGCAATCCCTGGCGCAACTAAAATTTGCGACAGTAGAAAATTATTTTTTGAAAAATTTACTATAGAAAAGGCAATCCCTGGCGCAATTAAAATTTGCGACAGTAGAAAATTATTTTTGAAAAATTTACTGTAGAAAAGGCAATCCCTGGCGCAATTAAAATTTGCGACAGTAGAAAATTATTTTTTGAAAAATTTACTGTAGAAAAGGCAATACCTGGCGCAATTAAAATTTGCGACAGTAGAAAACTATTTTTTGAAAAATTTACTGTAGAAAAGGCAATCCCTAGCGCAATTAAAATTTGCGACAGTAAAAATTATTTTTTGAAAAATTTACTATAGAAAAGGCAATCCCTGGCGTATTTACAATTTGCGACAGTAAAAAATTAATTTATGAAAAATTTACTATAGAAAGGCAATCCCTGGCGTATTTAAAATTTGCGACAGTAAAAAATTAATATTTTAAAAATTTACTATAGAAAAGGCAATCCCTGGCGTAATTAAAATTTGCGGCAGTAAAAAATTATTTTTTGAAAATTTACTGTAGAAAAGGCAATCCCTGGCGTAATTAAAATTTGCGACAGTAAAAAATTATCTTTGCAAAATTTACTATAGAAAAGCAATCCCTGGCGTATTTAAAATTTGCGACAGTAAAAAATTAATTTTTGAAAAATTTACTATAGGGGACAGTGAAAAATTATTTTTTGAATAATTTACTATAGAAAAGGCAATCCTGACGCAATTAAAATTTGCGACAGTAAAAAATTATTTTTTGAATAATTTACTATAGAAAAGGCAATCCCTGGCGTATTTAAAATTTGCGACAGTAAAAAATTAATTTGTGTAAAATTTACTGTAGAAAAGACAATCCCTGACGTAATTAAAATTTGCGACAGGAAAAAAATATTTTTTGAAAAATTTACTGTAGAAAAGGCAATCCCTGGCGTATTTAAAATTTGCGACAGTAAAAAATTAATTTTTGAAAAATTTACTGTAGAAATGGCAATCCCTGGCGCAATTAAAATTTGCGACAGTAAAAAATTATTTTTGAAAAATTTACTGTAGAAAAGACATTCCCTGGCGCAATTAAAATTTGCGACAGTAAAAAATTATTTTTTTGGAATAATTTACTATAGAAAAGGCAATCCCTGGCGTAATTAATATTTGCGAAAGAAAAAAAATTATTTTTTGAATAATTTACTATAGAAAAGGTAATCCCTGGCGTAATTAAATTTGCGACAGTAAAAAATTAGTTTTGAAAATTTACTATAGAAAAGGCAATCCCTGGCGCAATTAAAATTTGCGACAGTAGAAAAATTATTTTTTGAAAAATTTACTATAGAAAAGGCAATCCCCTGGCGCAATTAAAATTTGCGACAGTATAAAATTATTTTTTGAATTAATTTACTATAGAAAAGGCAATCCCTGGCGTATTAAAATTTGCGACAGTAAAAAATTAATTTTTGAAAATTTACTATAGAAAAGACAATCCCTGGCATATTTAAAATTTGCGACAGTAAAAAATTATTTTTTGAATAATTTACTATAGAAAAGGCAATCCCTGGCGGATTTAAAATTTGCGACAGTAAAAAATTATTTTTTGAAAATTTACTGTAGAAAAGGCAATCCCTGGCGCAATTAAAATTTGCGAGAGTATAAAATTAAATTTTGAAAAATTTACTATAGAAAAGGCAATCCCTGGCGTAATTAAAATTTGCGACAGTAAAAAAATTATTTTTGAAAAATTTACTATAGAAAAGGCAATACCTGGGCGTATATAAAATTTGCGACAGTAAAAAATTAATTTGTGAAAAATTTACTATAGAAAAGGCAATCCCTGGCGCAATTAAAATTTGCGACAGTAAAAAATTATTTTTTGCAAAATCTACTATAGAAAAGGCAATCCCTGGCGTAATTAAAATTTGCGACAGTAAAAAATTAATTTTTGAATAATTTACTATAGAAAAGACAATCCGTGGCGTAATTAAAATTTGCGCCAGTAAAAAATTATTTTTTGAAAAATTTACTGTAGAAAAGGCAATCCCTGGCGCAATTAAAATATGCGACAGTAAAAAATTAATTTTTGAAAAATTTACTATAGAAAAGGCAATCCGTGGCGTAATTAAAATTTGCGCCAGTAAAAAATTATTTTTTGAAAAATTTACTGTAGAAAAGGCAATCCTTGGCGCAATTAAAATTTGCGACAGTAGAAAATTAATTTTTGAAAAATTTACTATAGAAAAGGCAATCCCTGGCGTAATTAAAATTTGCGACAGTAAAAAATTGTTTTTTGAAAAATTTACTGCACAAAAGGCAATCCCTGGCGCAATTAAAATTTGCGACAGTAGAAAATTATTTTTTGAAAAATTTACTGTAGAAAAGGCAATCCCTGGCGCAATTAAAATTTGCGACAGTAGAAAATTATTTTTTGAAAAATTTACTGTAGAAAAGGCAATACCTGGCGCAATTAAAATTTGCGACAGTAGAAAAGTATTTTTTGAAAAATTTACTGTAGAAAAGGCAATCCCTAGCGCAATTAAAATTTGCGACAGTAAAAAATTATTTTTTGAAAATTTTACTATAGAAAAGGCAATCCCTGGCGTATTTACAATTTGCGACAGTAAAAAATTAATTTGTGAAAAATTTACTATAGAAAAGGCAATCCCTGGCGTATTTAAAATTTGCGACAGTAAAAAATTAATATTTTAAAAATTTACTATAGAAAAGGCAATCCCTGGCGTAATTAAAATTTGCGACAGTAAAAAATTATTTTTTAAAAAATTTACTGTAGAAAAGGCAATCCCTGGCGTAATTAAAATTTGCGACAGTAAAAAATTATCTTTTGCAAAATTTACTATAGAAAAGCAATCCCTGGCGTATTTAAAATTTGCGACAGTAAAAAATTAATTTTTGAAAAATTTACTATAGAAAAGGCAATCCCTGGCGTATTTAAAATTTGCGACAGTAAAAAATTAATATTTGAAAAATTTACTATAGAAAAGGCAATCCCTGGCGTAATTAAAATTTGGGACAGTGAAAAATTATTTTTTGAATAATTTACTATAGAAAAGGCAATCCTGACGCAATTAAAATTTGCGACAGTAAAAAATTAATTTGTGAAAAATTTACTATAGAAAAGGCAATCCCTGGCGCAATTAAAATTTGCGACAGTAAAAAATTATTTTTTGCAAAATCTACTATAGAAAAGGCAATCCCTGGCGTAATTAAAATTTGCGACAGTAAAAAATTAATTTTTGAATAATTTACTATAGAAAAGACAATCCGTGGCGTAATTAAAATTTGCGCCAGTAAAAAATTATTTTTTGAAAAATTTACTGTAGAAAAGGCAATCGCTGGCGCAATTAAAATATGCGACAGTAAAAAATTAATTTTTGAAAAATTTACTATAGAAAAGGCAATCCGTGGCGTAATTAAAATTTGCGCCAGTAAAAAATTATTTTTTGAAAAATTTACTGTAGAAAAGGCAATCCTTGGCGCAATTAAAATTTGCGACAGTAGAAAATTAATTTTTGAAAAATTTACTATAGAAAAGGCAATCCCTGGCGTAATTAAAATTTGCGACAGTAAAAAATTGTTTTTTGAAAAATTTACTGCACAAAAGGCAATCCCTGGCGCAATTAAAATTTGCGACAGTAGAAAATTATTTTTTGAAAAATTTACTGTAGAAAAGGCAATCCCTGGCGCAATTAAAATTTGCGACAGTAGAAAATTATTTTTTGAAAAATTTACTGTAGAAAAGGCAATACCTGGCGCAATTAAAATTTGCGACAGTAGAAAAGTATTTTTTGAAAAATTTACTGTAGAAAAGGCAATCCCTAGCGCAATTAAAATTTGCGACAGTAAAAAATTATTTTTTGAAAATTTTACTATAGAAAAGGCAATCCCTGGCGTATTTACAATTTGCGACAGTAAAAAATTAATTTGTGAAAAATTTACTATAGAAAAGGGCAATCCCTGGCGTATTTAAAATTTGCGACAGTAAAAAATTAATATTTTAAAAATTTACTATAGAAAAGGCAATCCCTGGCGTAATTAAAATTTGCGACAGTAAAAAATTATTTTTTAAAAAATTTACTGTAGAAAAGGCAATCCCTGGCGTAATTAAAATTTGCGACAGTAAAAAATTATCTTTTGCAAAATTTACTATAGAAAAGCAATCCCTGGCGTATTTAAAATTTGCGACAGTAAAAAATTAATTTTTGAAAAATTTACTATAGAAAAGGCAATCCCTGGCGTATTTAAAATTTGCGACAGTAAAAAATTAATATTTGAAAAATTTACTATAGAAAAGGCAATCCCTGGCGTAATTAAAATTTGGGACAGTGAAAAATTATTTTTTGAATAATTTACTATAGAAAAGGCAATCCTGACGCAATTAAAATTTGCGACAGTAAAAAATTATTTTTTGAATAATTTACTATAGAAAAGGCAATCCCTGGCGTATTTAAAATTTGCGACAGTAAAAAATTAATTAGTGTAAAATTTACTGTAGAAAAGACAATCCCTGGCGTAATTAAAATTTGGGACAGTAAAAAATTATTTTTTGAAAAATTTACTGTAGAAAATTCAATCCCTGGCGCAATTAAAATTTGCGACAGTAAAAAATTATTTTTTGAATAATTCACTATAGAAAAGGCAACCCCTGGCGCAATTAAAATTTGCGACAGTAAAAAATTATTTTTTGAATAATTTGCTATAGAAAAGGCAATCCCTGGCGTATTTAAAATTTGCGACAGTAAAAAAATATTTTTTGAAAAATTTACTATAGAAAAGGCAGTCCGTGGCGTATTTAAAATTTGCGACAGTAAAAAATTAATTTGTGAAAAATTTACTGTAGAAAAGGCAATCCCTGGCGTAATTAAAATTTGCGACAGTAAAAAATTATTTTTTGAAAAATTTACTGTAGAAAAGGCAATCCCTGGCGCAATTAAAATTTGCGACAGTAGAAAATTATTTTTTGAAAAATTTACTGTACAAAAGGCAATCCCTGGCGTATTTAAAATTTGCGACAGTAAAAAATTATCTTTTGCAAAACTTACTATAGAAAAGCAATCCCTGGCGTATTTAAAATTTGCGACAGTAAAAAATTAATTTTTGAAAAATTTACTGTAGAAAAGGCAATCCCTGGCGTAATTAAAATTTGCGGCAGTAAAAAATTATCTTTTGCAAAATTTACTATAGAAAAGCAATCCCTGGCGTATTTAAAATTTGCGACAGTAAAAAATTAATTTTTGAAAAATTTACTATAGAAAAGGCAATCCGTGGCGTAATTAAAATTTGCGACAGTAAAAAATTATTTTTTGAAAAATTTACTGTAGAAAAGGCAATCCCTGGCGAAATTAAAATTTGCGACAGTAAAAAAATATTTTTTGAATAATTTACTATAGAAAAGGCAATCCTGGCGCAATTAAAATTTTCGACAGTAAAAAATTATTTTTTGAATAATTTACTATAGAAAAGGCAATCCCTGGCGTATTTAAAATTTGCGACAGTAAAAAATTAATTTGTGTAAAATTTACTGTAGAAAAGGCAATCCCTGACGTAATTAAAATTTGCGACAGGAAAAAAAATATTTTTTGAAAAATTTACTGTAGAAAAGGCAATCCCTGGCGTATTTAAAATTTGCGACAGTAAAAAATAAATTTTTGAAAAATTTACTATAGAAAAGGCAATCCCTAGCGTAATTAAAATTTGGGACAGTAAAAAATTATTTTTTGAAAAATTTACTGTAGAAAAGGCAATCCCTAGCGCAATTAAAATTTGCGACAGTAAAAAATTATTTTTTGAATAATTCACTATAGAAAAGGCAACCCCTGGCGCAATTAAAATTTGCGACAGTAAAACATTATTTTTTGAATAATTTACTATAGAAAAGGCAATCCCTGGCGTATTTAAAATTTGCGACAGTAAAAAAATATTTTTTGAAAAATTTACTATAGAAAAGGCAATCCGTGGCGTATTTAAAATTTGCGACAGTAAAAAACTAATTTGTGAAAAATTTACTGTAGAAAAGGCAATCCCTGGCGTAATTAAAATTTGCGACAGTAAAAAACTATTTTTTGAAAAATTTACTGTAGAAAAGGCAATCCCTGGCGCAATTAAAATTTGCGACAGTAAAAAATAATTTTTGAAAAATTTACTGTAGAAAAGGCAATACCTGGCGCAATTAAAATTTGCGACAGTAGAAAATTATTTTTTGAAAAATTTACTGTACAAAAGGCAATCCCTGGCATATTTAAAATTTGCGACAGTAAAAAATTATCTTTTGCAAAATTTATTATAGAAAAGCAATCCCTGGCGTATTTAAAATTTGCGACAGTAAAAAATTAATTTTTGAAAAATTTACTATAGAAAAGGCAATCCCTGGCGTAATTAAAATTTGCGACAGTAAAAAATTATTTTTGAAAAATTTACTGTAGAAAAGGCAATCCCTGGCGTAATTAAAATTTGCGACAGTAAAAAATTATTTTTTGAAAAATTTACTGTAGAAAAGGCAATCCCTGGCGCAATTAAAATTTGCGACAGTAAAAAATTATTTTTTGAAAAATTTACTGTAGAAAAGGCAATCCCTGGCGCAATTAAAATTTGCGACAGTAAAAAATAATTTTTGAAAAATTTACTGTAGAAAAAGCAATACCTGGCGCAATTAAAATTTGCGACAGTAGAAAATTATTTTTTGAAAAATTTACTGTACAAAAGGCAATCCCTGGCATATTTAAAATTTGCGACAGTAAAAAATTATCTTTTGCAAAATTTATTATAGAAAAGCAATCCCTGGCGTATTTAAAATTTGCGACAGTAAAAAATTAATTTTTGAATAATTTACTGTAGAAAAGGCAATCCCTGGCGTATTTAAAATTTGCGACAGTAAAAAATTAATTAGTGTAAAATTTACTGTAGAAAAGACAATCCCTGGCGTAATTAAAATTTGGGACAGTAAAAAATTATTTTTTGAAAAATTTACTGTAGAAAATTCAATCCCTGGCGCAATTAAAATTTGCGACAGTAAAAAATTATTTTTTGAATAATTCACTATAGAAAAGGCAACCCCTGGCGCAATTAAAATTTGCGACAGTAAAAAATTATTTTTTGAATAATTTACTATAGAAAAGGCAATCCCTGGCGTATTTAAAATTTGCGACAGTAAAAAAATATTTTTTGAAAAATTTACTATAGAAAAGGCAATCCGTGGCGTATTTAAAATTTGCGACAGTAAAAAATTAATTTGTGAAAAATTTACTGTAGAAAAGGCAATCCCTGGCGTAATTAAAATTTGCGACAGTAAAAAATTATTTTTTGAAAAATTTACTGTAGAAAAGGCAATCCCTGGCGCAATTAAAATTTGCGACAGTAGAAAATTATTTTTTGAAAAATTTACTGTACAAAAGGCAATCCCTGGCGTATTTAAAATTTGCGACAGTAAAAAATTATCTTTTGCAAAACTTACTATAGAAAAGCAATCCCTGGCGTATTTAAAATTTGCGACAGTAAAAAATTAATTTTTGAAAAATTTACTGTAGAAAAGGCAATCCCTGGCGTAATTAAAATTTGCGGCAGTAAAAAATTATCTTTTGCAAAATTTACTATAGAAAAGCAATCCCTGGCGTATTTAAAATTTGCGACAGTAAAAAATTAATTTTTGAAAAATTTACTATAGAAAAGGCAATCCGTGGCGTAATTAAAATTTGCGACAGTAAAAAATTATTTTTTGAAAAATTTACTGTAGAAAAGGCAATCCCTGGCGCAATTAAAATTTGCGACAGTAAAAAAATATTTTTTGAATAATTTACTATAGAAAAGGCAATCCTGGCGCAATTAAAATTTTCGACAGTAAAAAATTATTTTTTGAATAATTTACTATAGAAAAGGCAATCCCTGGCGTATTTAAAATTTGCGACAGTAAAAAATTAATTTGTGTAAAATTTACTGTAGAAAAGGCAATCCCTGACGTAATTAAAATTTGCGACAGGAAAAAAATATTTTTTGAAAAATTTACTGTAGAAAAGGCAATCCCTGGCGTATTTAAAATTTGCGACAGTAAAAAATAAATTTTTGAAAAATTTACTATAGAAAAGGCAATCCCTGGCGTAATTAAAATTTGGGACAGTAAAAAATTATTTTTTGAAAAATTTACTGTAGAAAAGGCAATCCCTAGCGCAATTAAAATTTGCGACAGTAAAAAATTATTTTTTGAATAATTCACTATAGAAAAGGCAACCCCTGGCGCAATTAAAATTTGCGACAGTAAAACATTATTTTTTGAATAATTTACTATAGAAAAGGCAATCCCTGGCGTATTTAAAATTTGCGACAGTAAAAAAATATTTTTTGAAAAATTTACTATAGAAAAGGCAATCCGTGGCGTATTTAAAATTTGCGACAGTAAAAAACTAATTTGTGAAAAATTTACTGTAGAAAAGGCAATCCCTGGCGTAATTAAAATTTGCGACAGTAAAAAATTATTTTTTGAAAAATTTACTGTAGAAAAGGCAATCCCTGGCGCAATTAAAATTTGCGACAGTAAAAAATAATTTTTGAAAAATTTACTGTAGAAAAGGCAATACCTGGCGCAATTAAAATTTGGAACAGTAGAAAATTATTTTTTGAAAAATTTACTGTACAAAAGGCAATCCCTGGCATATTTAAAATTTGCGACAGTAAAAAATTATCTTTTGCAAAATTTATTATAGAAAAGCAATCCCTGGCGTATTTAAAATTTGCGACAGTAAAAAATTAATTTTTGAAAAATTTACTATAGAAAAGGCAATCCCTGGCGTAATTAAAATTTGCGACAGTAAAAAATTATTTTTGAAAAATTTACTGTAGAAAAGGCAATCCCTGGCGCAATTAAAATTTGCGACAGTAAAAAATTATTTTTTGAATAATTTACTATAGAAAAATTATTTTTTGAATAATTTACTATAGAAAAGGCAATCCCTGGCGTATTTAAATTTTTCGACAGTAAAAAATTATTTTTTGCAAAATTTACTGTAGAAAAGGAAATCCCTGGCGCAATTAAAACTTGGAACAGTAAAAAATTATTTTTTGCAAAATTTACTATAGAAAAGGCAATCCCTGGCGCAATTAAAATTTGCGACAGTAAAAAATTATTTTTTGAAAAAGTTACTGTAGAAAAGACATTCCCTGGCGCAATTAAAATTTGCGACAGTAAAAAATTATTTTTTGAATAATTTACTATAGAAAAGGCAATCCCTGGCGTAATTAATATTTGCGACAGAAAAAAATTATTTTTTGAATAATTTACTATAGAAAAGGTAATCCCTGGCGTAATTAAAATTTGCGACAGTAAAAAATTAGTTTTTGAAAAATTTACTATAGAAAAGGCAATCCCTGGCGCAATTAAAATTTGCGACAGTAGAAAATTATTTTTTGAAAAATTTACTATAGAAAAGGCAATCCCTGGCGCAATTAAAATTTGCGACAGTATAAAATTAATTTTTGAATAATTTACTATAGAAAAGGCAATCCCTGGCGCAATTAAAATTTGCGACAGTAAAAAATTATTTTTGAATAATTTACTATAGAAAAGGTAATCCCTGGCATGTTTAAAATTTGCGACAGCAAAAAATTATTTTTTGAAAAATTTTCCACAGAACAGGCAATCCCTGGCGCAATTAAAACTTGCGACAGTAAAAAATTATTTTTTGAAAAATTTACTGTGGAAAACTCAATCCCTGGCGCAATTAAAATTTGCGACAGTAAAAAATTAAATTTTGAAAAAATTTACTATGGAAAAGGCAATCCCTGGCGCAATTAAAATTTGCGACAGTAAAAAATTATATTTTGAATAATTTACTATAGAAAAGGCAATCCCTGGCGGATTTAAAATTTGCGACAGTAAAAAAGCAATTTGTGAAAAATTTACTATAGAAAAGGCAATCCCTGGCGCAATTAAAATTTGCGACAGTAGAAAATTATTTTTTGAAAAATTTACTATAGAAAACGCAATCCCTGGCGCAATTAAAATTTGCGACAGTAAAAAATTATTTTTTGAAAAAGTTACTGTAGAAAAGACATTCCCTGGCGCAATTAAAATTTGCGACAGTAAAAAATTATTTTTTGAAGAATTTACTATAGAAAAGGCAATCCCTGGCGTAATTAATATTTGCGACAGAAAAAAATTATTTTTTGAATAATTTACTATAGAAAAGGTAATCCCTGGCGTAATTAAAATTTGCGACAGTAAAAAATTAGTTTTTGAAAAATTTACTATAGAAAAGGCAATCCCTGGCGCAATTAAAATTTGCGACAGTAGAAAATTATTTTTTGAAAAATTTACTATAGAAAAGGCAATCCCTGGCGCAATTAAAATTTGCGACAGTATAAAATTATTTTTTGAATAATTTACTATAGAAAAGGCAATCCCTGGCGTATTTAAAATTTGCGACAGTAAAAAATTAATTTTTGAAAAATTTACTATAGAAAAGACAATCCCTGGCATATTTAAAATTTGCGACAGTAAAAAATTATTTTTTGAATAATTTACTATATAAAAGGCAATCCCTGGCGGATTTAAAATTTGCGACAGTAAAAAATTATTTTTTGAAAAATTTACTGTAGAAAAGGCAATCCCTGGCGCAATTAAAATTTGCGAGAGTATAAAATTAAATTTTGAAAAATTTACTATAGAAAAGGCAATCCCTGGCGTAATTAAAATTTGCGACAGTAAAAAATTATTTTTTGAAAAATTTACTATAGAAAAGGCAATCCCTGGCGTATTTAAAATTTGCGACAGTAAAAAATTAATTTGTGAAAAATTTACTATAGAAAAGGCAATCCCTGGCGCAATTAAAATTTGCGACAGTAAAAAATTATTTTTTGCAAAATCTACTATAGAAAAGGCAATCCCTGGCGTAATTAAAATTTGCGACAGTAAAAAATTAATTTTTGAATAATTTACTATAGAAAAGGCAATCCGTGGCGTAATTAAAATTTGCGCCAGTAAAAAATTATTTTTTGAAAAATTTACTGTAGAAAAGGCAATCCCTGGCGAAATTAAAATATGCGACAGTAAAAAATTAATTTTTGAAAAATTTACTATAGAAAAGGCAATCCGTGGCGTAATTAAAATTTGCGCCAGTAAAAAATTATTTTTTGAAAAATTTACTGTAGAAAAGGCAATCCCTGGCGCAACTAGAATTTGCGACAGTAGAAAATAATTTTTTGCAAAATTTACTATAGAAAGGCAATCCCTGGCGCAATTAAAATTTGCGACAGTAAAAAATAATTTTTGAATAATTTACTATAGAAAAGGCAATCCCTTGCGTAATTAATATTTGCGACAGAAAAAAATTATTTTTTGAATAATTTACTATAGAAAAGGTAATCCCTGGCGTAATTAAAATTTGCGACAGTAAAAAATTAGTTTTTGAAAAATTTACTATAGAAAAGGCAATCCCTGGCGCAATTAAAATTTGCGACAGTAGAAAATTATTTTTTGAAAAATTTACTATAGAAAAGGCAATCCCTGGCGCAATTAAAATTTGCGACAGTATAAATTTATTTTTTGAATAATTTACTATAGAAAAGGCAATCCCTGGCGTATTTAAAATTTGCGACAGCAAAAAATTAATTTTTGAAAAATTTACTATAGAAAAGACAATCCCTGGCATATTTAAAATTTGCGAGAGTAAAAAATTATTTTTTGAAAAATTTACTATAGAAAAGGCAATCCCTGGCGTAATTAAAATTTGCGACAGTAAAAAATTATTTTTTGAAAAATTTACTATAGAAAAGGCAATCCCTGGCGTATTTAAAATTTGCGACAGTAAAAAATTAATTTGTGAAAAATTTACTATAGAAAAGGCAATCCCTGGGGCAATTAAAATTTGCGACAGTAAAAAATTATTTTTTGCAAAATCTACTATAGAAAAGGCAATCCCTGGCGTAATTAAAATTTGCGACAGTAAAAAATTAATTTTTGAATAATTTACTATAGAAAAGGCAATCCGTGGCGTAATTAAAATTTGCGCCAGTAAAAAATTATTTTTTGAAAAATTTACTGTAGAAAAGGCAATCCCTGGCGCAATTAAAATATGCGACAGTAAAAAATTAATTTTTGAAAAATGTACTATAGAAAAGACAATCCGTGGCGTAATTAAAATTTGCGCCAGTAAAAAATTATTTTTTGAAAAATTTACTGTAGAAAAGGCAATCCCTGGCGCAACTAAAATTTGCGAGAGTAGAAAATTATTTTTTGAAAAATTTACTATAGAAAAGGCAATCCCTGGCGTAATTAAAATTTGCGACAGTAAAAAATTAATTTTTGAAAAATTTACTATAGAAAAGGCAATCCTTGGCGCAATTAAAATTTGCGACAGTAGAAAATTAATTTTTGAAAAATTTACTATAGAAAAGGCAATCCCTGGCGTATTTAAAATTTGCGACAATAAAAAATAATATTTGAAAAATTTACTATAGAAAAGGCAATCCCTGGCGTAATTAAAATTTGGGACAGTGAAAAATTATTTTTTGAATAATTTACTATAGAAAAGGCAATCCTGACGCAATTAAAATTTGCGACAGTAAAAAATTATTTTTTGAATAATTTACTATAGAAAAGGCAATCCCTGGCGTATTTAAAATTTGCGACAGTAAAAAATTAATTTGTGTAAAATTTACAGTAGAAAAGACAATCCCTGGCGTAATTAAAATTTGGGACAGTAAAAAATTATTTTTTGAAAAATTTACTGTAGAAAATTCAATCCCTGGCGCAATTAAAATTTGCGACAGTAAAAAATTACTTTTTGAATAATTCACTATAGAAAAGACAACCCCTGGCGCAATTAAAATTTGCGACAGTAAAAAATTATTTTTTGAATAATTTACTATAGAAAAGGCAATCCCTGGCGTATTTAAAATTTGCGACAGTAAAAAAATATTTTTTGAAAAATTTACTATAGAAAAGGCAATCCGTGGCGTATTTAAAATTTGCGACAGTAAAAAATTAATTTGTGAAAAATTTACTGTAGAAAAGGCAATCCCTGGCGTAATTAAAATTTGCGACAGTAAAAAATTATTTTTTGAAAAATTTACTGTAGAAAAGGCAATACCTGGCGCAATTAAAATTTGCGACAGTAAAAAATAATTTTTGAAAAATTTACTGTAGAAAAGGCAATCCCTGGCGCAATGAAAATTTGCGGCAGTAGAAAATTATTTTTTGAAAAATTTACTGTACAAAAGGCAATCCCTGGCGTATTTAAAATTTGCGACAGTAAAAAATTATCTTTTGCAAAATTTACTATAGAAAAGCAATCCCTGGCGTATTTAAAATTTGCGACAGTAAAAAATTAATTTTTGAAAAATTTACTGTAGAAAAGGCAATCCCTGGCGTATTTAAAATTTGCGACAGTAAAAAATTAATTTGTGTAAAATTTACTGTAGAAAAGGCAATCCCTGACGTAATTAAAATTTGCGACAGTAGAAAAATATTTTTTGAAAAATTTACTGTAGAAAAGGCAATCCCTGGCGTATTTAAAATTTGCGACAGTAAAAAATTAATTTTTGAAAAATTTACTATAGAAAAGGCAACCCCTGGTGTAATTAAAATTTGGGACAGTAAAAAATTATTTTTTGAAAAATTTACTGTAGAAAAGGCAATCCCTGGCGCAATTAAAATTTGCGACAGTAAAAAATTATTTTTTGAATAATTCACTATAGAAAAGGCAACCCCTGGCGCAATTAAAATTTGCGACAGTAAAAAATTATTTTTTGAATAATTTACTATAGAAAAGGCAATCCCTGGCGTATTTAAAATTTGCGACAGTAAAAAAATATTTTTTGAAAAATTTACTATAGAAAAGGCAATCCGTGGCGTATTTAAAATTTGCGACAGTAAAAAACTAATTTGTGAAAAATTTACTGTAGAAAAGGCAATCCCTGGCGTAATTAAAATTTGCGACAGTAAAAAATTATTTTTTGAAAAATTTACTGTAGAAAAGGCAATCCCTGGCGCAATTAAAATTTGCGACAGTAAAAAATAATTTTTGAAAAATTTACTGTAGAAAAGGCAATCCCTGGCGCAATTAAAATTTGCGACAGTAGAAAATTATTTTTTGAAAAATTTACTGTACAAAAGGCAATCCCTGGCGTATTTAAAATTTGCGACAGTAAAAAATTATCTTTTGCACAATTTACTATAGAAAAACAATCCCTGGCGTATTTAAAATTTGCGACAGTAAAAAATTAATTTTTGAAAAATTTACTATAGAAAAGGCAATCCCTGGCGTAATTAAAATTTGCGACAGTAAAAAATTATTTTTGAAAAATTTACTGTAGAAAAGGCAATCCCTGGCGCAATTAAAATTTGCGACAGTAAAAAATTATTTTTTGAATAATTTACTATAGAAAAATTATTTTTTGAATAATTTACTATAGAAAAGGCAATCCCTGGCGTATTTAAAATTTGCGACAGTAAAAAATTAATTTGTGTAAAATTTACTGTAGAAAAGGCAATCCCTGGCGTAATTAAAATTTGCGACAGGAAAAAATTATTTTTTGAAAAATTGACTGTAGAAAAGGCAATCCCTGGCGTATTTAAAATTTGCGACAGTAAAAAATTAATTTTTGAAAAATTTACTATAGAAAAGGCAATCCCTGGCGTAATTAAAATTTGGGGACAGTAAAAAATTATTTTTTGAAAAATTTACTGTAGAAAAGGCAATCCCTGGCGCAATTAAAATTTGCGACAGTAAAAAATTATTTTTTGAATAATTCACTATTGAAAAGGCAACCCCTGGCGCAATTAAAATTTGCGAGAGTAAAAAATTATTTTTCGAATAATTTACTATAGAAAACGCAATCCCTGGCGTATTTAAAATTTGGGACAGTAAAAAATTATTTTTTGAATAATTTACTATAGAAAAGCAATCCTGGCGCAATTAAAATTTGCGACAGTTAAAAATTTTTTTTTTTGAATAATTTACTATAAAAAAGGCAATCCCTGGCGCATTTAAAATTTGCGACAGTAAAAAATTAATTTGTGTAAAATTTACTGTAGAAAAGGCAATCCCTGGCGTAATTAAAATTTGCGACAGTAAAAAATTATTTTTTGAAAAATTTACTGTAGAAAAGGCAATCCCTGGCGCAATTAAAATTTGCGACAGTAAAAAATTATTTTTGAAAAATTTACTGTAGAAAAGGCAATCCCTGGCGCAATTAAAATTTGCGACAGTAGAAAATTATTTTTTGAAAAATTTACTGTAGAAAAGGCAATCCCTGGCGTATTTAAAATTTGCGACAGTAAAAAATTATTTTTTGAAAAATTTACTATAGAAAAAAGCAATCCCTGGCGTATTTAAAATTTGCGACAGTAAAAAATTAATTTGTGAAAAATTTACTGTAGAAAAGGCAATCCCTGGCGTAATTAAAATTTGCGACAGTGAAAAATTTACTATAGAAAAGGCAATCCCTGGCGCAATTAAAATTTGCGACAGTAAAAAATTAATTTTTGAAAAATTTACTGTAGAAAAGGCAATCCCTGGCGCAATTAAAATTTGCGACAGTGAAAAAATTATTTTTTGAAAAATTTACTGTAGAAAAGGCAATCCCTGGCGCAATTAAAATTTGCGACAGTGAAAAATTTACTGTAGAAAAGGCAATACCTGGCGCAATTAAAATTTGCGACAGTAGAAAATTATTTTTTGAAAAATTTACTGTAGAAAAGGCAATCCCTGGCGCAATTAAAATTTGCGACAGTAAAAAATTATTTTTGAAAAATTTACTGTAGAAAACGCAATCCCTGGCGCAATTAAAATTTGCGACAGTAGAAAATTATTTTTTGAAAAATTTACTGTACAAAAGGCAATCCCTGGCGCAATTAAAATTTGCGACAGTAGAAAATTATTTTTTGAAAAATTTACTGTAGAAAAGGCAATCCCTGGCGTAATTAAAATTTGCGACAGTAAAAAATTATTTTTTGAAAAATTTACTGTAGAAAAGGCAATCCCTGGCGTAATTAAAATTTGCGACAGTAAAAAATTATTTTTTGAAAAATTTACTGTAGAAAAGGCAATCCCTGGCGTAATTAAAATTTGCGACAGTAAAAAATTATTTTTTGAAAAATTTACTGTAGAAAAGGCAATCCCTGGCGCAATTAAAATTTGCGACAGTGAAAAATTTACTGTAGAAAAGGCAATACCTGGCGCAATTAAAATTTGCGACAGTAGAAAATTATTTTTTGAAAAATTTACTGTAGAAAAGGCAATCCCTGGCGCAATTAAAATTTGCGACAGTAAAAAATTATTTTTGAAAAATTTACTGTAGAAAACGCAATCCCTGGCGCAATTACAATTTGCGACAGTAGAAAATTATTTTTTGAAAAATTTACTGTACAAAAGGCAATCCCTGGCGCAATTAAAATTTGCGACAGTAGAAAATTATTTTTTGAAAAATTTACTGTAGAAAAGGCAATCCCTGGCGCAATTAAAATTTGCGACAGTGAAAAATTTACTATAGAAAAGGCAATCCCTGGCGCAATTAAAATTTGCGACAGTAAAAAATTAATTTTTGAAAAATTTACTATAGAAATGGCAATCCCTGGGGCAATTAAAATTTGCGACAGTAAAAAATTAATTTTTGAAAAATTTACTGTAGAAAAGGCAATCCCTGGCGCAATTAAAATTTGCGACAGTAAAAAATTATTTTTTGAAAAATTTACTGTAGAAAAGGCAATCTCTGGCGCAATTAAAATTTGCGACGGTATAAAATTATTTTTTGAAAAATTTACTGTAGAAAAGGCTATCCCTGGCGCAATTAAAATTTGCGACAGGAAAAAATTATTTTTTGAATAATTCACTATAGAAAAGGCAATCCCTGGCGCAATTAAAATTTGCGACAGTATAAAATTAAATTTTGAAAAATCTACTATAGAAAAGGCAATCCCTGGCGCAATTAAAATTTGCGACAGTAAAAAATTATTTTTGAAAAATTTACTGTAGAAAAGGCAATCCCTGACGCAATTAAAATTTGCGACAGTAGAAAATTATTTTTTGAAAAATTTACTGTACAAAATGCAGTCCCTGGCGCAGTTAAAATTTGCGACAGTAGAAAATTATTTTTCGAAAAATTTACTGTACAAAAGGCAATCCCTGGCGCAATTAAAATTTGGGACAGTAAAAAATTACTGTAGAAAAGGCAATCCCTGGCGCAATTAAATATTGCGACAGTAAAAAATTATTTTTTGAATAATTCACTATAGAAAAGGCAAACCCGTGCGCAATTAAAATTTGGGACAGTAAAAAATTATTTTTTGAATAATTTACTATAGAAAAGGCAATCCCTGGCGTATTTAAAATTTGCGACAGTAAAAAATTAATTTGTGAAAAATTTACTGTAGAAAAGGCAATCCCTGGCGTATTTAAAATTTGCGACAGTAAAAAATTATTTTTTGAAAAATTTACTGTAGAAAAGGCAATCCCTGGTGTATTTAAAATTTGCGACAGTAAAAAATTAATTTGTGAAAAATTTACTGTAGAAAAGGCAATCCCTGGCGTAATTAAAATTTGCGACAGTAAAAAATTATTTTTTGAAAAATTTACTGTAGAAAAGGCAATCCCTGGCGCAATTAAAATTTGCGACAGTATAAAATTATTTTTTGAAAAATTTACTGTAGAAAAGGCAATCCCTGGCGTAATTAAAATTTGCGACAGTAAAAAATTATTTTTTGAAAAATTTACTGTAGAAAAGGCAATCCCTGGCGCAATTAAAATTTGCGACAGTAGAAAATTATTTTTTGAAAAATTTACTGTACAAAAGGCAATCCCTGGCGCAATTAAAATTTGCGACAGTAGAAAATTATTTTTTGAAAAATTTACTGTAGAAAAGGCAATCCCTGGCGCAATTAAAATTTGCGACAGGAAAAAATTATTTTTGAAAAATTTACTGTAGAAAAGGCAATCCCTGGCGTATTTAAAATTTGCGACAGTAAAAAATTAATTTTTAAAAAATTTACTATAGAAAAGGCAATCCTTGGCGTAATTAAAATTTGGGACAGTAAAAAATTATTTTTTGAAAAATTTACTGTAGAAAAGGCAATCCCTGGCGCAATTAAAATTTGCGACAGTAAAAATTATTTTTTGAATAATTCACTATAGAAAAGGCAACCCCCGGCGCAATTAAAATTTGCGACAGTAAAAAATTATTTTTTGAATAATTTACTATAGAAAAGGCAATCCCTGGCTTATTTAAAATTTGCGACAGTAAAAAATTAATTTGTGAAAAATTTACTGTAGAAAAGGCAATCCCTGGCGTATTTAAAATTTGCGACAGTAAAAAATTATTTTTTGAATAATTCACTATAGAAAAGGCAACCCCTGGCGTAATTAAAATTTGCGACAGTAAAAAATTATTTTTTGAAAAATTTACTGTAGAAAAGGAAATCCCTGGCGTAATTAAAATTTGCGACAGTAAAAAATTATCTTTTGCAAAATTTACTATAGAAAAGCAATCCCTGGCGTATTTAAAATTTGCGTCAGTAAAAAATTAATTTTTGAAAAATTTACTATAGAAAAGGCAATCCCTGGCATAATTAAAATTTGCGACAGTAAAAAATTATTTTTTGAAAAATTTACTGTAGAAAAGGCAATCCCAGGCGCAATTAAAATTTGCGACAGTAAAAAATTATTTTTTGAATAATTTTCTATAGAAAAGGAAATCCTGGCGCAATTAAAATTTGCGACAGTAAAAAATTATTTTTTGAATAATTTACTATAGAAAAGGCAATCCCTGGCGTATTTAAAATTTGCGACAGTAAAAAATTAATTTGTGTAAAATTTACTGTAGAAAAGGCAATCCCTGGCGTAATTAAAATTTTGGACAGGAAAAAATTATTTTTTGAAAAATTTAATGTAGAAAAGGCAATCCCTGGCGTATTTAAAATTTGCGACAGTAAAAAATTAATTTTTGAAAAATTTACTATAGAAAAGGCAATCCCTGGCGTAATTAAAATTTGGGACAGTAAAAAATTTTTTTTTGAAAAATTTACTGTAGAAAAGGCAATCCTTGACGCAATTAAAATTTGCGACAGTAAAAAATTATTTTTGAAAAATTTACTGTAGAAAAGGCAATCCCTGGAGCAATTAAAATTTGCAACATTAGAAAATTATTTTTTGAAAAATTTACTGTACAAAGTGCAGTCCCTGGCGCAGTTAAAATTTGCGACAGTAGAAAATTATTTTTCGAAAAATTTACTGTACAAAAGGCAATCCCTGGCGCAATTAAAATTTGGGACAGTAAAAAATTACTGTAGAAAAGGCAATCCCTGGCGCAATTAAATATTGCGACAGTAAAAAATTATTTTTTGAATAATTCACTATAGAAAAGGCAACCCCTGGCGCAATTAAAATTTGGGACAGTAAAAAATTATTTTTTGAATAATTTACTATAGAAAAGGCAATCCCTGGGGCAATTAAAATTTGCGACAGTAAAAAATTAATTTTTGAAAAATTTACTGTAGAAAAGGCAATCCCTGGCGCAATTAAAATTTGCGACAGTAAAAAATTATTTTTTGAAAAATTTACTGTAGAAAAGGCAATCTCTGGCGCAATTAAAATTTGCGACGGTATAAAATTATTTTTTGAACAATTTACTGTAGAAAAGGCAATCCTTGACGCAATTAAAATTTGCGACAGTAAAAAATTATTTTTGAAAAATTTACTGTAGAAAAGGCAATCCCTGGAGCAATTAAAATTTGCAACATTAGAAAATTATTTTTTGAAAAATTTACTGTACAAAGTGCAGTCCCTGGCGCAGTTAAAATTTGCGACAGTAGAAAATTATTTTTCGAAAAATTTACTGTACAAAAGGCAATCCCTGGCGCAATTAAAATTTGGGACAGTAAAAAATTACTGTAGAAAAGGCAATCCCTGGCGCAATTAAATATTGCGACAGTAAAAAATTATTTTTTGAATAATTCACTATAGAAAAGGCAACCCCTGGCGCAATTAAAATTTGGGACAGTAAAAAATTATTTTTTGAATAATTTACTATAGAAAAGGCAATCCCTGGGGCAATTAAAATTTGCGACAGTAAAAAATTAATTTTTGAAAAATTTACTGTAGAAAAGGCAATCCCTGGCGCAATTAAAATTTGCGACAGTAAAAAATTATTTTTTGAAAAATTTACTGTAGAAAAGGCAATCTCTGGCGCAATTAAAATTTGCGACGGTATAAAATTATTTTTTGAAAAATTTACTGTAGAAAAGGCAATCCCTGGCGCAATTAAAATTTGCGACAGTAAAAAATTATTTTTTGAAAAATTTACTGTAGAAAAGGCAATCTCTGGCGCAATTAAAATTTGCGACGGTATAAAATTATTTTTTGAAAAATTTACTGTAGAAAAGGCAATCCCTGGCGCAATTAAAATTTGCGACAGGAAAAAATTATTTTTTGAATAATTCACTATAGAAAAGGCAATCCCTGGCGCAATTAAAATTTGCGACAGTATAAAATTAAATTTTGAAAAATCTACTATAGAAAAGGCAATCCCTGGCGCAATTAAAATTTGCGACAGTAAAAAATTATTTTTGAAAAATTTACTGTAGAAAAGGCAATCCCTGACGCAATTAAAATTTGCGACAGTAGAAAATTATTTTTTGAAAAATTTACTGTACAAAATGCAGTCCCTGGCGCAGTTAAAATTTGCGACAGTAGAAAATTATTTTTCGAAAAATTTACTGTACAAAAGGCAATCCCTGGCGCAATTAAAATTTGGGACAGTAAAAAATTACTGTAGAAAAGGCAATCCCTGGCGCAATTAAATATTGCGACAGTAAAAAATTATTTTTTGAATAATTCACTATAGAAAAGGCAAACCCTGGCGCAATTAAAATTTGGGACAGTAAAAAATAATTTTTTGAATAATTTACTATAGAAAAGGCAATCCCTGGCGTATTTAAAATTTGCGACAGTAAAAAATTAATTTGTGAAAAATTTACTGTAGAAAAGGCAATCCCTGGCGTATTTAAAATTTGCGACAGTAAAAAATTATTTTTTGAAAAATTTACTGTAGAAAAGGCAATCCCTGGTGTATTTAAAATTTGCGACAGTAAAAAATTAATTTGTGAAAAATTTACTGTAGAAAAGGCAATCCCTGGCGTAATTAAAATTTGCGACAGTAAAAAATTATTTTTTGAAAAATTTACTGTAGAAAAGGCAATCCCTGGCGCAATTAAAATTTGCGACAGTATAAAATTATTTTTTGAAAAATTTACTGTAGAAAAGGCAATCCCTGGCGCAATTAAAATTTGCGACAGTAAAAAATTATTTTTTGAAAAATTTACTATAGAAAAGGCAATCCCTGGCGCAATTAAAATTTGCGACAGTATAAAATTAAATTTTGAAAAATCTACTATAGGAAAGGCAATCCCTGGCGCAATTAAAATTTGCGACAGTAAAAAATTATTTTTGAAAAATTTACTGTAGAAAAGGCAATCCCTGGCGCAATTAAAATTTGCGACAGTAGAAAATTATTTTTTGAAAAATTTACTGTACAAAAGGCAATCCCTGACGCAATTAAAATTTGCGACAGTAGAAAATTATTTTTTGAAAAATTTACTGTAGAAAAGGCAATCCCTGGCGCAATTAAAATTTGCGACAGGAAAAAATTATTTTTTGAAAAATTTACTGTAGAAAAGGCAATCCCTGGCGTATTTAAAATTTGCGACAGTAAAAAATTAATTTTTAAAAAATTTACTATAGAAAAGGCAATCCTTGGCGTAATTAAAATTTGGGACAGTAAAAAATTATTTTTTGAAAAATTTACTGTAGAAAAGGCAATCCCTGGCGCAATTAAAATTTGCGACAGTAAAAATTATTTTTTGAATAATTCACTATAGAAAAGGCAACCCCCGGCGCAATTAAAATTTGCGACAGTAAAAAATTATTTTTTGAATAATTTACTATAGAAAAGGCAATCCCTGGCTTATTTAAAATTTGCGACAGTAAAAAATTAATTTGTGAAAAATTTACTGTAGAAAAGGCAATCCCTGGCGTATTTAAAATTTGCGACAGTAAAAAATTATTTTTTGAATAATTCACTATAGAAAAGGCAACCCCTGGCGTAATTAAAATTTGCGACAGTAAAAAATTATTTTTTGAAAAATTTACTGTAGAAAAGGAAATCCCTGGCGTAATTAAAATTTGCGACAGTAAAAAATTATCTTTTGCAAAATTTACTATAGAAAAGCAATCCCTGGCGTATTTAAAATTTGCGTCAGTAAAAAATTAATTTTTGAAAAATTTACTATAGAAAAGGCAATCCCTGGCATAATTAAAATTTGCGACAGTAAAAAATTATTTTTTGAAAAATTTACTGTAGAAAAGGCAATCCCTGGCGCAATTAAAATTTGCGACAGTAAAAAATTATTTTTTGAATAATTTTCTATAGAAAAGGAAATCCTGGCGCAATTAAAATTTGCGACAGTAAAAAATTATTTTTTGAATAATTTACTATAGAAAAGGCAATCCCTGGCGTATTTAAAATTTGCGACAGTAAAAAATTAATTTGTGTAAAATTTACTGTAGAAAAGGCAATCCCTGGCGTAATTAAAATTTTGGACAGGAAAAAATTATTTTTTGAAAAATTTAATGTAGAAAAGGCAATCCCTGGCGTATTTAAAATTTGCGACAGTAAAAAATTAATTTTTGAAAAATTTACTATAGAAAAGGCAATCCCTGGCGTAATTAAAATTTGGGACAGTAAAAAATTTTTTTTTGAAAAATTTACTGTAGAAAAGGCAATCCTTGACGCAATTAAAATTTGCGACAGTAAAAAATTATTTTTGAAAAATTTACTGTAGAAAAGGCAATCCCTGGAGCAATTAAAATTTGCAACATTAGAAAATTATTTTTTGAAAAATTTACTGTACAAAAGGCAATCCCTGGCGCAATTAAAATTTGCGACAGTAGAAAATTATTTTTTGAACAATTTACTATAGAAAAGGCAACCCCTGGCGCAATTAAAATTTGCGACAGTAAAAAATTATTTTTGAAAAATTTACTGTAGAAAAGGCAATTGCTGGCGCAATTAAAATTTGCGACAGTAGAAAATTATTTTTTGAAAAATTTACTGTACAAAGTGCAGTCCCTGGCGCAGTTAAAATTTGCGACAGTAGAAAATTATTTTTCGAAAAATTTACTGTACAAAAGGCAATCCCTGGCGCAATTAAAATTTGGGACAGTAAAAAATTACTGTAGAAAAGGCAATCCCTGGCGCAATTAAATATTGCGACAGTAAAAAATTATTTTTTGAATAATTCACTATAGAAAAGGCAACCCCTGGCGCAATTAAAATTTGGGACAGTAAAAAATTATTTTTTGAATAATTTACTATAGAAAAGGCAATCCCTGGCGTATTTAAAATTTGCGACAGTAAAAAATTAATTTGTGAAAAATTTACTGTAGAAAAGGCAATCCCTGGCGTATTTAAAATTCGCGACAGTAAAAAATTATTTTTTGAAAAATTTACTGTAGAAAAGGCAATCCCTGGTGTATTTAAAATTTGCGACAGTAAAAAATTAATTTGTGAAAAATTTACTGTAGAAAAGGCAATCCCTGGCGTAATTAAAATTTGCGACAGTAAAAAATTATTTTTTGAAAAATTTACTGTAGAAAAGGCAATCCCTGGCGCAATTAAAATTTGCGACAGTATAAAATTATTTTTTGAAAAATTTACTGTAGAAAAGGCAATCCCTGGCGCAATTAAAATTTGCGACAGTAAAAAATTATTTTTTGAAAAATTTACTATAGAAAAGGCAATCCCTGGCGCAATTAAAATTTGCGACAGTATAAAATTAAATTTTGAAAAATCTACTATAGGAAAGGCAATCCCTGGCGCAATTAAAATTTGCGACAGTAAAAAATTATTTTTGAAAAATTTACTGTAGAAAAGGCAATCCCTGGCGCAATTAAAATTTGCGACAGTAGAAAATTATTTTTTGAAAAATTTACTGTACAAAAGGCAATCCCTGGCGCAATTAAAATTTGCGAGAGTAGAAAATTATTTTTTGAAAAATTTACTGTAGAAAAGGCAATCCCTGGCGCAATTAAAATTTGCGACAGTAAAAAGTTATTTTTTGAATAATTTACTATAGAAAAGGCAATCCCTGGCGTATTTAAAATTTGCGACAGTAAAAAATTAATTTGTGAAAAATTTACTGTAGAAAAGGCAATCCCTGGCGTATTTAAAATTTGCGACAGTAAAAAATTATTTTTTGAAAAATTTACTGTAGAAAAGGCAATCCCTGGCGTAATTAAAATTTGCGACAGTAAAAAATTATCTTTTGCAAAATTTACTATAGAAAAGCAATCCCTGGCGTATTTAAAATTTGCGACAGTAAAAATTAATTTTTGAAAAATTTACTATAGAAAAGGCAATCCCTGGCGTAATTAAAATTTGCGACAGTAAAAAATTATTTTTTGAAAAATTTACTGTAGAAAAGGCAATCCCTGGCGCAATTAAAATTTGCGTCAGTAAAAAAATATTTTTTGTATAATTTACTATAGAAAAGGCAATCCTGGCGCAATTAAAATTTGCGACAGTAAAAAATTATTTTTTGAATAATTTACTATAGAAAAGGCAATCCCTGGCGTATTTAAAATTTGCGACAGTAAAAAATTAATTTGTGTAAAATTTACTGTAGAAAAGGCAATCCCTGACGTAATTAAAATTTGCGACAGGAAAAAACTATTTTTTGAAAAATTTACTGTAGAAAAGGCAATCCCTGGCGTATTTAAAATTTGCGACAGTAAAAAATTAATTTTTGAAAAATTTACTATAGAAAAGGCAATCCCTGGCGTAATTAAAATTTGGGACAGTAAAAAATTATTTTTTGAAAAATTTACTGTAGAAAAGGCAATCCCTGGCGCAATTAAAATTTGCGACAGTAAAAAATTATTTTTTGAATAATTCACTATAGAAAAGGCAACCCCTGGCGCAATTAAAATTTGCGACAGTAAAAAATTATTTTTTGAATAATTTACTATAGAAAAGGCAATCCCTGGCGTATTTAAAATTTGCGACAGTAAAAAATTATTTTTTGAAAAATTTACTATAGAAAAGGCAATCCCTGGCGTATTTAAAATTTGCGACAGTAAAAAATTAATTTGTGAAAAATTTACTGTAGAAAAGGCAATCCCTGGCTTAATTAAAATTTGCGACAGTAAAAGATTATTTTTTGAAAAATTTATTGTAGAAAAGGCAATCCCTGGCGCAATTAAAATTTGCGACAGTAAAAAATAATTTTTGAAAAATTTACTGTAGAAAAGGCAATCCCTGGCGCAATTAAAATTTGCGACAGTAGAAAATTATTTTTTGAAAAATTTACTATAGAAAAGGCAATTCCTGGCGTATTTAAAATTTGCGACAGTAAAAAATTATTTTTTGAAAAATTTACTATAGAAAAGGCAATCCCTGGCGTATTTAAAATTTGCGACAGTAAAAAATTAATTTGTGAAAAATTTACTGTAGAAAAGGCAATCCCTGGCGTAATTAAAATTTGCGACAGTAAAAAATTACTTTTTGAAAAATTTACTGTAGAAAAGGAAATCCCTGGCGTAATTAAAATTTGCGACAGTAAAAAATTATCTTTTGCAAAATTTACTATAGAAAAGCAATCCCTGGCGTTTTTAAAATTTGCGTCAGTAAAAAATTAATTTTTGAAAAATTTACTATAGAAAAGGCAATCCCTGGCATAATTAAAATTTGCGACAGTAAAAAATTATTTTTTGAAAAATTTACTGTAGAAAAGGCAATCCCTGGCGCAATTAAAATTTGCGACAGTAAAAAATTATTTTTTGAATAATTTACTATAGAAAAGGCAATCCTGGCGCAATTAAAACTTGCGACAGTAAAAAATTATTTTTTGAATAATTTACTATAGAAAAGGCAATCCCTGGCGTATTTAAAATTTGCGACAGTAAAAAATTAATTTGTGTAAAATTTACTGTAGAAAAGGCAATCCCTGGCGTAATTAAAATTTTGGACAGGAAAAAATTATTTTTTGAAAAATTTAATGTAGAAAAGGCAATCCCTGGCGTATTTAAAATTTGCGACAGTAAAAAATTAATTTTTGAAAAATTGACTATAGAAAAGGCAATCCCTGGCGTAATTAAAATTTGGGACAGTAAAAACTTATTTTTTGAAAAATTTACTGTAGAAAAGGCAATCCTTGACGCAATTAAAATTTGCGACAGTAAAAAATTATTTTTGAAAAATTTACTGTAGAAAAGGCAATCCCTGGAGCAATTAAAATTTGCGACATTAGAAAATTATTTTTTGAAAAATTTACTGTACAAAAGGCAATCCCTGGCGCAATTAAAATTTGCGACAGTAGAAAATTATTTTTTGAAAAATTTACTGTAGAAAGGTCAATCCCTGGCGCAATTAAAATTTGCGACAGTAAAAAATTAATTTTTGATAAATTTACTATCGAAAAGGCAATCCCTGGCGTAATTAAAATTTGGGACAGTAAAAAATTATTTTTTGAAAAATTTACTGTAGAAAAGGCAATCCCTGGCGTAATTAAAACTTGCTACAGTAAAAAATTATTTTTTGAAAAATTTACTGTAGAAAAGGCAACCCCTGGCGTATTTAAAATTTGCGACAGTATAAAATTAATTTTTGAAAAATTTACTGTAGAAAAGGCAATCCCTGGCGCATTTCAAATTTGCGACAGTAAAAAATTATTTTTTTGCAAAATTTACTATAGAAAAGGCAATCCCTGGCGCAATTAAAATTTGCGACAGTAAAAAATTAATTTGTGAAAAATTTACTGTAGAAAAGGCAATCCCGGGCGCAATTAAAATTTGCGACAATAGAAAATTATTTTTTGAAAAATTTACTGTAGAGGAGGCAATCCCTGGCGTAATTAAAATTTTCGACAGTAAAAAATTATTTTTTGCAAAATTTACTATAGAAAAGGCAATCCCTGGCGTAATTAAAATTTGCGACAGTAAAAAATTATTTTTTGAAAAATTTACTATAGAAAAGGCAATCCCTGGCGTATTTAAAATTTTCGACAGTAAAAAATTATTTTTTGCAAAATTTACTATAGAAAAGGCAATCCCTGGCGTAATTAAAATTTGCGACAGTAAAAAATTATTTTTTGAAAAATTTACTATAGAAAAGGCAATCCTTGGCGTATTTAAAATTTGCGACAGTAAAAAATTATTTTTTGAAAAATTTACTGTAGAAAAGGCAATCCCTGGTTTATTTAAAATTTGCGACAGTAAAAAATTAATTTGTGAAAAATTTACTGTAGAAAAGGCAATCCCTGGCGTAATTAAAATTTGCGACAGTAAAAAATTATTTTTTGAAAAATTTACTGTAGAAAAGGCAATCCCTGGCGCAATTAAAATTTTCGACAGTATAAAATTATTTTTTGAAAAATTTACTGTAGAAAAGGCAATCCCTGGCGCAATTAAAATTTGCGACAGTAAAAAATTATTTTTTGAAAAATTTACTATAGAAAAGGCAATCCCTGGCGCAATTAAAATTTGCGACAGTATAAAATTAAATTTTGAAAAATTTACTATAGAAAAGGCAATCCCTGGCGCAATTAAAATTTGCGACAGTAAAAAATAATTTTTGAAAAATTTACTGTAGAAAAGGCAATCCCTGGCGCAATTAAAATTTGCGACAGTAGAAAATTATTTTTTGAAAAATTTACTATAGAAAAGGCAATTCCTGGCGTATTTAAAATTTGCGACAGTAAAAAATTATTTTTTGAAAAATTTACTATAGAAAAGGCAATCCCTGGCGTATTTAAAATTTGCGACAGTAAAAAATTAATTTGTGAAAAATTTACTGTAGAAAAGGCAATCCCTGGCGTAATTAAAATTTGCGACAGTAAAAAATTATTTTTTGAAAAATTTACTGTAGAAAAGGAAATCCCTGGCGTAATTAAAATTTGCGACAGTAAAAAATTATCTTTTGCAAAATTTACTATAGAAAAGCAATCCCTGGCGTTTTTAAAATTTGCGTCAGTAAAAAATTAATTTTTGAAAAATTTACTATAGAAAAGGCAATCCCTGGCATAATTAAAATTTGCGACAGTAAAAAATTATTTTTTGAAAAATTTACTGTAGAAAAGGCAATCCCTGGCGCAATTAAAATTTGCGACAGTAAAAAATTATTTTTTGAATAATTTACTATAGAAAAGGCAATCCTGGCGCAATTAAAACTTGCGACAGTAAAAAATTATTTTTTGAATAATTTACTATAGAAAAGGCAATCCCTGGCGTATTTAAAATTTGCGACAGTAAAAAATTAATTTGTGTAAAATTTACTGTAGAAAAGGCAATCCCTGGCGTAATTAAAATTTTGGACAGGAAAAAATTATTTTTTGAAAAATTTAATGTAGAAAAGGCAATCCCTGGCGTATTTAAAATTTGCGACAGTAAAAAATTAATTTTTGAAAAATTTACTATAGAAAAGGCAATCCCTGGCGTAATTAAAATTTGGGACAGTAAAAACTTATTTTTTGAAAAATTTACTGTAGAAAAGGCAATCCTTGACGCAATTAAAATTTGCGACAGTAAAAAATTATTTTTGAAAAATTTACTGTAGAAAAGGCAATCCCTGGAGCAATTAAAATTTGCGACATTAGAAAATTATTTTTTGAAAAATTTACTGTACAAAAGGCAATCCCTGGCGCAATTAAAATTTGCGACAGTAGAAAATTATTTTTTGAAAAATTTACTGTAGAAAGGTCAATCCCTGGCGCAATTAAAATTTGCGACAGTAAAAAATTAATTTTTGATAAATTTACTATCGAAAAGGCAATCCCTGGCGTAATTAAAATTTGGGACAGTAAAAAATTATTTTTTGAAAAATTTACTGTAGAAAAGGCAATCCCTGGCGTAATTAAAACTTGCTACAGTAAAAAATTATTTTTTGAAAAATTTACTGTAGAAAAGGCAACCCCTGGCGTATTTAAAATTTGCGACAGTATAAAATTAATTTTTGAAAAATTTACTGTAGAAAAGGCAATCCCTGGCGCATTTCAAATTTGCGACAGTAAAAAATTATTTTTTTGCAAAATTTACTATAGAAAAGGCAATCCCTGGCGCAATTAAAATTTGCGACAGTAAAAAATTAATTTGTGAAAAATTTACTGTAGAAAAGGCAATCCCGGGCGCAATTAAAATTTGCGACAATAGAAAATTATTTTTTGAAAAATTTACTGTAGAGGAGGCAATCCCTGGCGTAATTAAAATTTTCGACAGTAAAAAATTATTTTTTGCAAAATTTACTATAGAAAAGGCAATCCCTGGCGTAATTAAAATTTGCGACAGTAAAAAATTATTTTTTGAAAAATTTACTATAGAAAAGGCAATCCCTGGCGTATTTAAAATTTTCGACAGTAAAAAATTATTTTTTGCAAAATTTACTATAGAAAAGGCAATCCCTGGCGTAATTAAAATTTGCGACAGTAAAAAATTATTTTTTGAAAAATTTACTATAGAAAAGGCAATCCTTGGCGTATTTAAAATTTGCGACAGTAAAAAATTATTTTTTGAAAAATTTACTGTAGAAAAGGCAATCCCTGGTTTATTTAAAATTTGCGACAGTAAAAAATTAATTTGTGAAAAATTTACTGTAGAAAAGGCAATCCCTGGCGTAATTAAAATTTGCGACAGTAAAAAATTATTTTTTGAAAAATTTACTGTAGAAAAGGCAATCCCTGGCGCAATTAAAATTTTCGACAGTATAAAATTATTTTTTGAAAAATTTACTGTAGAAAAGGCAATCCCTGGCGCAATTAAAATTTGCGACAGTAAAAAATTATTTTTTGAAAAATTTACTATAGAAAAGGCAATCCCTGGCGCAATTAAAATTTGCGACAGTATAAAATTAAATTTTGAAAAATTTACTATAGAAAAGGCAATCCCTGGCGCAATTAAAATTTGCGACAGTAAAAAATTATTTTTGAAAAATTTACTGTAGAAAAGGCAATACCTTGCGCAATTAAAATTTGCGACAGTAAAAAATTATTTTTTGAAAAATTTACTATAGAAAAGGCAATCCTTGGCGTATTTAAAATTTGCGACAGTAAAAAATTATTTTTTGAAAAATTTACTGTAGAGGAGGCAATCCCTGGCGTAATTAAAATTTTCGACAGTAAAAAATTAATTTTTGAAAAATTTACTATAGAAAAGGCAATCCCTGGCGTAGTTAAAATTTGGGACAGTAAAAAATTATTTTTGGAAAATTTAATGTAAAAAAGGCAATCCCTGGCGCAATTAAAATTTGCGACAGTAAAAAATTATTTTTTGAAAAATTCACTATAGAAAAGGCAACCCCTGGCGCAATTAAAATTTGCGACAGTAAAAAATTATTTTTTGAATAATTTACTATAGAAAAGGCAATTCCTGGCGTATTTAAAATTTGCGACAGTAAAAAATTATTTTTTGAAAAATTTACTATAGAAAAGGCAATCCCTGGCGTATTTAAAATTTGCGACAGTAAAAAATTAATTTGTGAACAATTTACTGTAGGAAAGGCAATCCCTGGCGTAATTAAAATTTGCGACAGTAAAAAATTATTTTTTGAAAAATTTACTGTAGAAAAGGCAATCCTTGGCGCAACTAAAATTTGCGACAGTAA